>JAVQMF010000031.1:1800000-2000000 GCA_032878935.1 Erythrophleum fordii
AATTATCCTTGCTCTATTTAGCTTACCAATTTAGGATTAAATTCTTGCTCTTTAGTGCATTCCTCATAGGGTTCTTGAATAACCATCCAAGATTCAATTCATCAATTGTTCAAAGAATTTTGCAACCACAAGAAACCTTAAACAACTAATTAATTGGATTAAGAATAAGAACACACTACACTAAATTTGATTAATTTATGAAAGCTACTGCACAATTCACTCAAGATGCTAATTCACCAATTAGATTAATTAATTCCTCAAGCAATTAATTTGCACAAAAGTTCCAGCTAACTAACCCAATAACCGTTGCATCAATTAGCCTAAAGTCAAGAGGAATTTAGAGTTCAATTGCACAACAACATTAATTCTGGAATTTTTTCCAAACACATGATGATCAAAAAATAATTCCAAAATTCAAATTAAGTTCGATCCAAGAATTAATTCAATCCGGTAATTCTAGCAATTACTTTCCTAAACCAAAAAGCTAAACCTAGACTAATTGATGAAGGAAATAATGCTAAAATCAAAAGATTGGGCAAGAGAGTTTTATCCAAATTCAATAGGAGATGTAGAGCTCAAATCTTCATCTAGGAGAATTCAATCTTCAGCTAGCCACCACAAGGAATTTAAGCTGCCATGGAAGGATCAAATGAAGGAGAATCAATCAAAGAAGCAGCCATCGAGAAAGAAAGAAAAAATTCTTCTTCTTCAGCGCTGGAAATTCTCCTCCTCTCGATGTCTCCAGCCTTTTTTTTTACGTTTTCCTCGTTGTTCGTTTCCCAGCGTCCCTTCTAAGTTTTTATTTTCTCCTTCCCTCCTTGTTCACGTCTCTTTCCTTGTTCACGTCTCTCTCCTTGTTCATGTCTCTCTCCTTCTGTTTCTGCACGCTGAAATCTCGCAACTACTCCTCATCTTCATCTTAATTCCTACGTCAGCCAGTAGCCTCCTTAATCCCACGTGCTCAGCTTTTATTTTCACGTGTTCCCTCTCTTTTCCACACTGAAATCACGTTTTACTTCCTCCTCCAGATCACTAAATCTCCAGCTCTCAAGCTTCATTAATCCACGTAATTAACTCTTCGTTTAAGTGCTGCCTCTTCCCATTATCTGAAGTTAAATGCATGTGATATAAGGTGTGGGTCCCATTCAATATAATAATCCATATGCAAACTGTAGCTTCTGCATGTATCTTTACGTAGCTTTCTTCTTCGTGGATTTTGTATTTCAAGTCTGATTCTTCTCTTCATTTGCTGCTGTCCAGACGTGATCTCCAGCCACTGGATGTAACTTCTGCATGTAAACTTCTTCAGCTGTTGGGTGTGCCCATTCGTGCGTTGTTCTGCTCTTTCTGCTTCGTGCTTTCCTCTAGTTCCAGCCACTGGATGTGTGTTTCACGTTGCTGTTCAGGCGTAACTTCAGCTCTTTCATCGTGATGTTCTCCACGTTGGCTGCTTCCCTGTTCAGCTCTCTGTTTTCACGTCCAGCTGCCCAGCACGTTGCTCCCTTTTCTTCTGTATTTTGATTCCAGTAGCTCCAGCGTTTCTTTAGACCAGCAGCTCGTGCCTCTTGTTTCCACGTGATTCTTCCATTTCTGCTCGAGTTTGTGCATGTAGCAGCCCCCTTCGTGTAGCTCAATGCTCAACTGGACATTGCTTCCTTCATGCAGCAACTGGTTCTCTTTAAAAGCTTCTTCATGCGTTGCTTTCTTCCTCTTAATTGCACCTTCTGCTCATCTTTTCTCTGCTTCATATTCTCAAGTTATTAGCTCCACAAAAAGAACATTTGAAACTCAATCTTCACCTTTCATTCATTTTTCCATACTCAAGCTAATTGCCCATAGAAAATTCTGCACAAAAGAATAGAGAATATTCAATAGAATTATTCATAAAATTATTTAAAAGAATTTCATGCCTTAAAACTCAATAATTTTGCTAATTAATTCATAAAGTGCATAAGTGGCTAATAAAATCAATTTCCATTCAATTGCATGCATTAAGCTACATTTGATTATTAAAATGACTAAGTTAGGAGGATGAAAATAGATAAAATATGTGTTTATCAAATTCCCCCACACTTAAACCTTTGCACTCCTGGGCAAAGCTTAAAATCCAAGATAAAAGACTAAATGGAAACACCTGGCTAGAAGAATGGCAAGTGGAAAAGGAAAATGGAAAAGAAAGTGTAAAAATCACAAGTTTAGAGACTAATCATAACTTTTCAACACTTCAACAATCTAAGTTAACTTCATTTGTATCAAGAATTAAGCTCCATGGCAATTTCATTTGAAAAGAATGAATTGAAATGCATAGCCTCTCACATGGTTTAGTATTTACTCTCAACTTCTCAAGTGTTTATGGGCAATGTATATCACTCAAATTTCACTATCAAGATTCACTACCATAAGCTTGTCTAGCTTCTAAGTCTCCACCATCCATGCCAAATGCAATGCACAAATCAAATGACTTTATTAAGGGTTGTAATGGGGCTAAGGGAGATGAAATGAATGGATACAAAAAGAAGGGGAAAAACTAAACAAATGGATACCTTAGAACATCAAGAGCACTCAATGACAATATAGGATAAGGAAGAGTGTGCTTTCAAGACCTTATTTTAATTAGTAACAGGTAATTACAAACTCAAATTGAAATACTTCTTTCTTTTGATTTCCTGTTGCTTTTCTTCTCCTTTTTTTTTTGCATCTTTTTTTTTTTTTTAAACAAATTCACTAACAGTGGCCTTAATGGATGCAAAGCACACACTCTTTCTTCCCAAACAGGTGTAATGCTCCTTGAAATTCCTAAGGCATCCTAAAACAGGGTGGAAATATATTTAATGGCTATAGGCTAACAAGAAAAGAAAATCAAGTCCAAAGTGGCTAAACAATGGATAAAATGAATGTATGGTTAGCTTTTTGGCTTTCTAGCTATAAAAGAAATGAATGCCTTATCATTTTTATGCATGCACGTGCAAATGTGGCCTCAACAAAGAATCAAGACAAGTTCTAGAGTGAAATAAAGATAGGTGAATACACACTAGAATTGAATAATTAAGGCTCAAATCCTCACCAGCTAATTGCTATCAAATAATTCATTGAAATCAGATTCATTGCCACTTAACTTGAATCAAGACACAAGATTCATTACTTGTCATGTCTAGGTGAATCCAAATTATAGTTATCTCAACTTGCAACTTTCACAGGAAAACTGAAAAGAATCATACTATTTTTCAAAAAAATTTTCAAAAATTTGTCAATTTTTTTTTTTTGGAAAATAACATAAAACTAATTAAAAACCTAGAAACTATAAAAATAAACTAACCAAAATAAAACAAAACTAAAAATTTATTTGTATCCCCCCCACACTTAAACATTGCATTGTCCTCAATGCCAGCACTCAAGCCAGAAAACAGATAAAGACAACACAATATAAAAGGGGAAAGGGAAAGAGTACAACCGGGGTTTAGGGTGGGTTATGAAGTTGGAGCTCCTCCTTGTTATCCCTTGGAACTCCTTCATAAAAGTGTTTGAGTCGATGTCCATTAACTTTGAAATTAGCTCCCGTTTGCTCATCCAAAAGCTCAACTGCACCAAAAGGGAAAACATTAGAAACTATATAAGGACCTTCCCATTTAGAACGAAGTTTACCTGGCATAAGCTTCAGACGGGATTTGTAGAGTAGGACTTTTTGGCCGACAACAAATTCTTTCCTTGCAATCACCTTGTCATGGAATGCCTTTGTCTTCTCTTTATAGAGCCTTGCATTGTCATAGGCTTCCAATCTGATCTCTTCGAGCTCTTGGAGTTGGAATTTTCTGTGAGAACCTGCTTCATTCAAATTCAAATTGCATTTCTTCACAGCCCAGTAAGCTTTATGCTCCACTTCCACCGGTAAGTGACACGCCTTTCCAAATACCAGCCGATAGGGTGACATGCCAATAGGAGTCTTGTAGGCAGTCCTGTAGGCCCAAAGGGCATCATCTAGCCTTTTACTCCAATCTTTCCTATTTGGCTGCACTGTTTTCTCCAAAATTTGCTTCACCTCCCGGTTAGAAATTTCTGCTTGGCCATTTGTCTGAGGGTGGTATGGAGTAGCTATTTTATGCACAACACCGTACTTGCTAAGCAAGCTATGCATACTCCGGTTACAAAAATGAGTGCCCTGGTCACTGATAATGGCTCTGGGAATACCAAACCTACAGAAAATGTGAGAGCGAACGAATTCTACAACCACAGAAGAATCATCAGTCCTGGTGGGTTTGGCTTCCACCCACTTCGAAACATAATCAACAGCCAGTAAAATGTATGAAAAGCCAAAAGAAGTGGGAAAAGGTCCCATAAAATCAATGCCCCACACATCAAAGACTTCACAAAATAAGATAGGGTGTTGTGGCATTTCATTTCTCCTAGATATGCTACCTGTTTGTTGACACTGAACACATCTTTTACAAAAATTAAAGGCATCACGAAATAGGGTAGGCCAATACAATCCACTATCTAGAACCTTCCTAGCTGTGCGTTTTGAACTAAAGTGACCTCCACATGCTAGTGCGTGATAAAAATTTAAAACAGAATCAAATTCTATATCAGGCACACAACGTCTAATCACTTGGTCACTACATAATCTCCATACATATGGATCATCCCAAATATAATACCTAGCTTCACTCCTAAATTTATTCAACTGATGTTTAGTCAAATCAACAGGTAGTTCAGAAGCAGCTAGATAATTTACTAAGTCTGCGTACCATGGATAAAAACTATGCACAGCACATAAATGCTCATCAGGGAAATCATCATCAATAGGTAAGGAATTTACTTTTGAAGCTTCAATTCTGCTCAAGTGGTCTGCCACCAAGTTTAGCTCCACTTTTATCCCGGATGTCAATGTCAAATTCTTGAAGTAGAAGCATCCATCTGATCAATCTTGGCTTTGCATCGGGCTTTTTCAGCAAGTACTTCAAGGCTGCATGATCAGTAAAGACAATGACTTTAGTATCAAGTAAATATGATCTAAATTTATCTAAAGCAAAAACAATAGCAAGAAGCTCTTTTTCTGTGGTTGTATAATTTGCTTGGGCCCCATCCAAAGTCTTGGATGCATAAGCAATCATATGGGACCGCTTATTCACTCTCTGGCTCAAGACTGCACCTACAGCAAAATTAGATGCGTCACATAAAAGCTCAAATGGGAGGGTCCAATCAGGAGGTTGAATAATGGGTGGGGAAGTCAAGCATTTCTTAAGTTCATTAAAAGCTGTTTTACATGCATCATCAAATTGGAAATCGACATCTTTTTGTAACAACTTAGACAATGGCAAAGCAATTTTACTAAAGTTCTGAATGAATCTTCTATAAAAACCTGCATGACCTAGAAAAGATCAGACTTCCCGAACACATGTCGGGTATGGTAGAGAAGTTATAACATCTATCTTAGCTTTATCTACCTCTATGCCCTGTTCAGATATAATATGACCCAATACAATGCCTTTTCGAACCATAAAATGACATTTTTCATAATTAAGTACAAGGTTCTTCTCTATGCATCTAGCTAGGACTCTATCCAGACTACATAAGCAATCATCAAAAGAGTTCCCATATACAGTGAAATCATCCATAAAAATTTCTATACAATGTTCAAGGAAATCACTAAAAATGGAAACCATGCACCGCTGGAAGGTCCCAGGGGCATTGCAAAGACCAAAAGGCATTCGTCTATAGGCATATGTTCCAAATGGGCATGTGAATGTCGTCTTCTCTTGATCCTCCGGGGCTATGCATATCTGAAAATACCCTGAAAATCCATCCAGAAAACAGTAGTGAGATTTACCAGCTAAACGCTCAAGCATCTGATCAATAAATGGGAGAGGGTAATGATTTTTTTTAGTGACTAAATTTAGCCTCCTATAGTCAATGCAAACCCTCCAACTATTCTGTACACGGGTGGGCACCAATTTGTTATTTTAATTTCGGATCACTGTGATCCCTGATTTCTTTGGAACTACCTGCACAGGACTAACCCACTGACTGTCAGAAATAGGATATATTATACCAGCAGATAATAGTTTAGAAACTTCCTTTTTAACCACATCCAGAATAAGTGGGTTTAGTCTCCTTTGAGGTTGCCTTACTGGTTTTGCCCCATCTTCTAACAAAATTCTGTGCATGCATGTATCAGGGCTAATCCCAGGTATGTCAGCTAAGGTCCACCCTATTGCTTGTTTTCTCCTCCTTAAGACCTCAAGAAGCTTTTCTTCCTCCTCTGGAATAATGTCACTAGCTACAATTACCGGAAGCTTCTCATTTTCCCCTAAGTAGGTGTACTTGAGATTGTCTGGAAGCGGTTTGAGCTCTAAGGTGGGGGCTTGCTCGACCGAAGGAATGAGTTGTTTGATTTCAATCTCTTCCATGCTAAATACCTGTTCAGACAACTTACAGACAGAAGAAACAACTTTCTCATCTTTGGGACTATCAGTAGAAGGAGTATAGGAAGAATCAAAAGAATCAGTAGTCAAATGAATATCAGTATCATGATTCCCTAAACTATCCATATCAACATGCAAAGACTTATCAGTACCAGAAAGATCAACAAGACCAGTAAAATCAATAGATGTTCTAGAGGAAATAGAATCAATCTGATTAGTAATAGATTCTGTAGAGTTAATTTCATCATACAAGCTCAAAAATTCATCAATTTCTCTACATATAGCGCAAGAATGAGAGTCATCACAATTATGTTTCAAAGAATCATCAAGATCAGCAATATCATAAGATTCAGTCAACAAACTATCTCTAAAATCAGCACTGGCATCATCAACTAACATATCAATCAGGCTGATATTAAAAACAGAGTTATCATCACAAGGATATTTCATGGCATCAAATATATTAAATTGTATCACATTGCCAGCAAACTCCATTTGAAGAGTACCTTCATGCACATTTATAATTGTTTTAGCAGTTTTCAGGAAAGGTCTACCTAAAATGAGTGGGGCATGTCCACTAGATCTATATCTATCATCTTCCATATTAAGGACATAAAAATCAGCTGGAAAAATTAAATCCTTTACCTTAACCAGAACATCCTCCAACACTCCTGAAGGATAAGCAATACTCCTATTTGCCAGCTGCACAACCACTTCGGTAGGTTTCAGCTCTCCCACCTGCAAAGATGAATAAACAGATTTAGGCATAACATTTATAGCTGCACCAAGATCAATTAAAGTATCAGAAAACTCAAAATTCCCAATGGTGCATGGAATTGTAAAAGTGCCCGGATCTTGACACTTGGTGGCCATTGTTGGCTGTATGAGTGCTGAAACATTCTTGCCAAAATTGACTTTTTCATTCCCTCTCAGACGCCTCTTGTTAGTACATATCTCCTTGAGAAACTTGGCATATTTAGGAATGGTTTTGATTGCCTCCAACAGGGGTATATTGACTTCAACCTTTTTAAAAGTCTCAAGAATCTCTTTTTCTGCGTCTGCTTCAGTTTGCCTCTTTCCCAAGGTAGGTCTATGTGGGAAAGGCAAAATTTTCTTTGCCTCCTCTTCATTGTTAGGCTCATTTGGTGCGGTGTGTGTTTTTGATGACACTGACTTATCCATGGTGGTGGTATCTGAGGATCCCTGAACTTCTTTTCCACTCCTAAGAGTGATGGCACTGACATTGCTACTATTCCTCGGATTAACAACTGTTTGTGAGGGCAATTGGGTTGAACCTTGACTTTTTATCTCATTGAGAGAAGTAGCGAATTGTCCTATCTGAGTATCAACCCTTCTTTCTAAATTTTGCATCATTTGTGTGATTTGTGCTTGACTCTCCATAATACGCTTCATCATGTCTCCCATATTATCCCCTTTCTTTGGTTCCTCCTGTATAGGAGCTGGCTGCCTAATAGGTTGGGAAGATTGTGCACTAGGTCCTATAACATTGTATCTATTTTGTTGCCCTCCCTCATATCTCAAATTGGGGTGATCCCTCCAACCTGGATTGTATGTATTAGAATAGGGATCATATTTTTGTTGCCCTTGTTGCATCGGCCTGACTGGAAACATCCCAGCACAAGCCTCTATCCTGTCTTCTAACATAGGGCACTGATCAGTAGTATGTGTGGCTAAAGAGCATATATCACACAGGGGTCCTACCAAAGCAGTAGGGGTAGATGTTTGTCCAGATGCATAACACTGTGGATAAGAATATGCCTGAGTAGGGTTAGACTGTGGTGCACAAGTCTGAGAAGGAGCGGAGGGTGACTGCTGCCGATCTAAAGCAAGCTTTTGGAGCACAGTAGACATTACTTCAAGTTTGCTCTCAATTCTTTGACCATAGTCTGGAGCACACAATTCATTTACTCCTCTTGCTGTTTGCATTGATCTGGATCCAAATTGCTGAGCATTCTGAGCCATCTTATCAATCAACTCCCAGGCTCCTGTAGGTGTCAGATCACCTAAGGCTCCCCCAGAGGCAGCATCAATCATATTTCTATCCATGATCAACAGCCCCTCATAGAAGTACTGGATAAGCAACTGATCAGAGATTTGATGGTGAGGACAACTAGCCAACAATCTTTTGAATCTTTCCCAGTACTCATATAAAGTCTCTCCACTATTCTGTCTGATCCCACATATCTCCTTCCTTATTGATGCAGTGCGAGATGCAGGAAAGAATTTCTCCAAAAATAACCTCTTCAGTTGGTCCCAAGAAGCAATGGCACCGGGAGGTAGATAGTACAACCAATCCTTGGCTAGACCATCCAAGGAAAAAGGGAATGCTCTGAGCTTGATTTGTTCCTCTGAGACACCTTGTGGCTTCATTGTAGAGCATACAACATGGAATTCTTTTAGATGTTTGTGAGGGTCATCTCCTGCAAGTCCCTGAAACTTAGGAAGTAAGTGAATCAATCCAGATTTAAGCTCAAAATTTGCATCTAATTCTGGATATTGTATGCAAAGATTTTGATAATGCACATTAGGAGCTGTCAATTCTCTAATAGTTCTAGCATGCATGTTATTATTCAAATTTGCATTCACATTCAAGTTAGCCTGAACATGCATATTCCTGTTAGCATTTATTTGATCTTGTTCAGCCATATTATCACTATCAAATTGAAGTGCACAATCAATTTCTTGCACAGAATCAAAAGCAGATGAATTAGAGCTATTAATTCCTACACTATCTTTGTTTTTCCTAATCTTTACTTGTCTTCTAAGGGTTTTTTCAATTTCTGGATCCAAATCAATTAATTTTTCACTAGAACTTCTTGTCATACATCAATTAGACAAGCAAAAATTAAGAAGGAACACAAAAATTAACAAAGAAAAATTAAAACAGAAAATCTAGAAAAATTAGAAAAATCCTAGAAAATTCGAAAAAATACTAAAAAATTCGAAAAAGTGCTCTAAACGTTGGAATTTGGCCAAAAAATGGTGCATCTAATAGCTATGCTATTACTTTTGCTCAAAACACCCAAAAACTTTGAAATACAGAATTTGAGAATTTTCTGGGCACTTTAAACGAAAATTCCAGCAAGCAGGCAAATTAATACGCAACACCGAAATTACCAAATTCCAAGCTCGAAACAAAGCAAAAATTCAGCTAAAATAGAATCAAAACAGAGATAAAACAAAACAAAAACACCTAGAAAACTTTCTCAAACAATTAAGAACTAAACTCCCCGGCAACGGCGCCAAATTTGATGATCGTGTCGTGCAATCTCAAATAAAACTAGGTAGCAAAGTAAATTTGTAGATAATGGTGCAACCTAGGTCATTTTCCCAAGGAGTTTGTGCCTTAAATTGTTTATGGAAGAATATTCTAAGTATTACTAATTAGGACTTAACTTGGGGGTTTGATATGCTAGAATTTAATTGAACTAAAATTAATTGACAAGAATTAAAAATCTAAAACTAAATTCAAGTGATTTATCAAGTAAATGAGGTAACTAGCTTTCAATTGGATTCCCTAGAGTTCAATTATCCTTGCTCTATTTAGCTTACCAATTTAGGATTAAATTCTTGCTCTTTAGTGCATTCCTCATAGGGTTCTTGAATAACCATCCAAGATTCAATTCATCAATTGTTCAAAGAATTTTGCAACCACAAGAAACCTTAAACAACTAATTAATTGGATTAAGAATAAGAACACACTACACTAAATTTGATTAATTTATGAAAGCTACTGCACAATTCACTCAAGATGCTAATTCACCAATTAGATTAATTAATTCCTCAAGCAATTAATTTGCACAAAAGTTCCAGCTAACTAACCCAATAACCGTTGCATCAATTAGCCTAAAGTCAAGAGGAATTTAGAGTTCAATTGCACAACATTAATTCTGGAATTTTTTCCAAACACATGATGATCAAAAAATAATTCCAAAATTCAAATTAAGTTCGATCCAAGAATTAATTCAATCCGGTAATTCTAGCAATTACTTTCCTAAACCAAAAAGCTAAACCTAGACAAATTGATGAAGGAAATAATGCTAAAATCAAAAGATTGGGCAAGAGAGTTTTATCCAAATTCAATAGGAGATGTAGAGCTCAAATCTTCATCTAGGAGAATTCAATCTTCAGCTAGCCACCACAAGGAATTTAAGCTGCCATGGAAGGATCAAATGAAGGAGAATCAATCAAAGAAGCAGCCATCGAGAAAGAAAGAAAAAATTCTTCTTCTTCAGCGCTGGAAATTCTCCTCCTCTCGATGTCTCCAGCCTTTTTTTTTACGTTTTCCTCGTTGTTCGTTTCCCAGCGTCCCTTCTAAGTTTTTATTTTCTCCTTCCCTCCTTGTTCACGTCTCTTTCCTTGTTCACGTCTCTCTCCTTGTTCACGTCTCTCTCCTTCTGTTTCTGCACGCTGAAATCTCGCAACTACTCCTCATCTTCATCTTAATTCCTACGTCAGCCAGTAGCCTCCTTAATCCCACGTGCTCAGCTTTTATTTTCACGTGTTCCCTCTCTTTTCCACGCTGAAATCACGTTTTACTTCCTCCTCCAGATCACTAAATCTCCAGCTCTCAAGCTTCATTAATCCACGTAATTAACTCTTCGTTTAAGTGCTGCCTCTTCCCATTATCTGAAGTTAAATGCATGTGATATAAGGTGTGGGTCCCATTCAATATAATAATCCATATGCAAACTGTAGCTTCTGCATGTATCTTTACGTAGCTTTCTTCTTCGTGGATTTTGTATTTCAAGTCTGATTCTTCTCTTCATTTGCTGTCCAGACGTGATCTCCAGCCACTGGATGTAACTTCTGCATGTAAACTTCTTCAGCTGTTGGGTGTGCCCATTCGTGCGTTGTTCTGCTCTTTCTGCTTCGTGCTTTCCTCTAGTTCCAGCCACTGGATGTGTGTTTCACGTTGCTGTTCAGGCGTAACTTCAGCTCTTTCATCGTGATGTTCTCCACGTTGGCTGCTTCCCTGTTCAACTCTCTGTTTTCACGTCCAACTGCCCAGCACGTTGCTTCCTTTTCTTCTGTATTTTGATTCCAGTAGCTCCAGCGTTTCTTTAGACCAGCAGCTCGTGCCTCTTGTTTCCACGTGATTCTTCCATTTCTGCTCGAGTTTGTGCATGTAGCAGCCCCCTTCATGTAGCTCAACGCTCAACTGGACATTGCTTCCTTCATGCAGCAACTGGTTCTCTTTAAAAGCTTCTTCATGCGTTGCTTTCTTCCTCTTAATTGCACCTTCTGCTCATCTTTTCTCTGCTTCATATTCTCAAGTTATTAGCTCCACAAAAAGAACATTTGAAACTCAATCTTCACCTTTCATTCATTTTTCCATACTCAAGCTAATTGCCCATAGAAAATTCTGCACAAAAGAATAGAGAATATTCAATAGAATTATTCATAAAATTATTTAAAAGAATTTCATGCCTTAAAACTCAATAATTTTGCTAATTAATTCACAAAGTGCATAAGTGGCTAATAAAATCAATTTCCATTCAATTGCATGTATTAAGCTACATTTGATTATTAAAATGACTAAGTTAGGAGGATGAAAATAGATAAAATATGTGTTTATCAGAAACATATAGGTATATAATATTTTAATTAATATGTAAAGTTAATAGGAGATAATTATGAAGGATAAATAAAAATTAAGTTCAAACATTAAAAAGTTTAATGTTGGATAGCAAATAACCATTATACTACAAGAAAAATGACATATACCCACAATAAATTTCTATGGGTAAAAGGTAAAAATCCGTAGGTATATCCTTACTTGACTTATACCCACAGTTTAAACTTCCATCGAGTTTTCTTTACTTTTACCCATACTTTTATGGTCGTGGGTATAACTTATACCCACAGTTTCATAAGATGTAAGTATAATTTTAAAATTTTTACCCACAGATTCTTTATTGTCACTATATTTGATAATAATATTTTTATAAAACCTTTACTTATAGACATTTTACTATCACTAAATCATTTATCCACAATAGTACACTGTCACTAAAATTTATACCCACGAACATTTTAATGTCACTAAAACCTTTACCCACAATTATTTTGCTAATATTATTTTTAGGTGTTTTATTGTCATTAAAGGCTATAGGATATAATTATATCATTTAATATTGTAAGCTTATCTTTTAATACATTAGTACTCATTTAATTTATCCAAAAAAAAAAGAGTAAATATAGAAGACACTAAATTTTTAAATAACTAAAAATTCATCCCATTACATTAAAGAAATTCTAATCATCATCTTCATACAAAATAAGAAGTCCATATATCTACTCTTATACAATACTTTTCAAAAACAAGATAAAAGAAATCAATCTACATGATATATGTATAGTCAATACATGAATACACATGTGATATTTCTAGCTTTGTAGAATAACTCATATCTTGGATGCCTCCTTTGAATAAGCTTGAAACTTGGTCTCAATCTACACATGGAAGTCAATGATATTAATGTTAAAAATGAGATTATGATTTAGTAAAGTGAAACATAATCAAATTATAAGACAACTAATTTTAATTCAATTAATGCATAAATATACTTTTTTCATTAAGATTGCTGGAAGTTGAAGATCTTGGATCAGGAACACTACTACCATCTGGCACCTATATAGAAAGCAAAAAAATCAAAATTCTATTAACAAGTCATTGAGATATAAAATTTTATCATAAATATAATATGAAAAATTTAGTTAAACCTCTCAAGATGTTGCCTCTATAAGATTATTAACTTCATCTCTAGAAAATCGTTGTTGAATTATAGTTAAAACATTTGTCAATAAAGTTTTAACCTTTTGGAGTCTTGCTTCTACTGCTGTATTTGATAATGAGTTAGCATTAGTGCTCTTAGCAGTTGGAATTTTCCCTAAACAGCACACACGTCCTCTCTTTTCAAGTCCTAAGACTTTAAAATATGCATCATCCTTCCAAGATGTGCATCTTTCAATGTTTTCAGAATTTTGTGAGCTGCCCTCTCTATCCATAACCTTTTTTAGCTCATCCTAAATTGTAATAGATATAAAAATTATAACACAAGTTAACCAACCAACCAATAAACAAGGAAGTAAATGGCTACATGAGGACAACAACAATCCCATGCTCACAACCAACCAATAAAAAGAAGAGATTCTTATAATTAAAAACTTACAATTACTTTAGTAGCTTGCTCAGTAATAACTCTTCCATCTTTGCGAGTTCATGTATCAATGTAAACTTCTGCATGACTAAGTTGCTTTCCTGTTCCTTGTTTTGCCTAAAATTTCAAAGGTAATAATCACTTAATCTAAATAAATCATCCTTATATACATGGCCACCAACCCACAAAGTCTCTTCCATTCATGGTCAAGGCAACAGGGTTGTTGGACTTGAAAATATTGCACACAATACTCAAATGAGAAAAAATATGTTTTTTGATGCAAAATTCTTGGTGATTTTCCTTCAAGAGATAGATGTCATAGCTTCATATTTCACTAAAACTCAATCTACTGATTGTCCTGCCATTCTTAAATGTAGAGAAACACTAGATTTCAAAATTTAGAATATAAATTCAAATTTGCTCATTCCAAATTCAAATTTTATCGGATATAAGCTTGTGATGGAACTAAGCTGGTCAATTCGGTGCCCATCTCACCTATATCATCACAAGCAATAAAGACATATCAAATGCAATGTCTCTGTGTTTTTGAATGGATAAGGACAGGCTGTGAAAAGTAGAAAACCTACTTATTTCTATGTTTACTTCTAATTACAAAAAGATGGAATTATTATTTTCCAACTAGAATCATACTCTACTAAGCATAAAAATGCATCTTAATTTCCAGGAAGTATCAAATACTTATCAAGAGAGAATTCAATGTAATGCATATCTCGTTCTGCTGTCATTATTTGGAGGTGTTTTGTAATAACCTAAATTAAAATAATAATAGTCAAATAAATAATTAAATTAGACAAAAATTTATTTTTAGGATAAATATAATATTTAGGTAATCTTAGGATAATTATAAAGCTTTAAAATTATCTTAATGAGTTATTTTGAAACCTATCTTATACCCATTGGGATATTTTTATGTTCCAAAATTCTTAAAATAAGTCACCATGAAAATTCTAAATAATTGTGGGGTCCTTATTTTTATTTCTAGTTATGCAAAAATAACTTTTCTAAGTCCTATATAAATTCCATTATAAAAGTTCTGGGCATCTTTTATAATTTTTGCTTTTTCCCTTAAAATATGATTTCTTTTTCTTCTTTCTTAGTCTTCATTACTGCAGCACGTCTCCCACCCTCACTTTCTTCTCTTTCTTCGAAGCCTTCTGCCAAGCTCCTCATCTCATCCCTTTCTCTTTTTTTTTCTTCCGTTTTCTCAGCATTCACCCGTCGTCCCTCACGCTACAACGCCCCTCCCACCTTCCTGCTCCGGTGACCCATCTCGGAAGACCTTGGCTGTCGCATGAGGGGGGGGTTCTTAGTTAGTAAGTTCCATTTCCATTTCCTTCTTCTTTCTTTTGCTTAATGCTTCATTTTTGTTCTTCTTTTCCTCTTGTGCGTGGGGTTATTTTTCCATGATTCTAACTTTCATTCTTGCTCCATTTCTATGCCAATGGGAATCCAAAACCTTAGTTGTTGATTGCTTCCTCATTTTGGCCGTGGGAAGCTTCTCAAATTGGGGCTTTTTGATTTAAACCATTAAGGTATGAATTGATACTTCCTATGGGTTCATTTAAGCTCTTTAAGATATATTTTAAACTCAAATTAAATTTTAGAAGCTTGAATTTAATTGTGCCAATTAATTTGTGAAATCCAAAATCTAGGGATTATAGTGAATTATAAAATTTAAATTATAATTATAGATTTAGGTGTTAGAGGGTGAAATTAATTATATTGAACATATTAGAAGTTAATAGAGTAATTTAGGGTGATGTTCTTATGTTCAATATAATTATAGGTGATAGTGAAGCTACTCTTTCAAATTGGAAATCCTTCAATTTTAGGAAATTGGGGTCTCTACTATTGGCCCCCACAGGTGAGTGTATAGATAGCAAAATAGTAGCTTTTTTTTATTTATTTATCTATATATATATTGTTAGCTTAAACTTCTTAATTTATGATTTGCCTTATTTGCGTTGTTGTGGATATAAATCTTATTTATTTATTAATTTTATGTGGATTAAGTTATATGTGTGAAAGTATATATATATATATATATATATGTATGTATGTATGTATATATATATATATATAAATGGTTTTTATGTTGGGGAGGTTTTAAATGACTTTTGATTATAATTTCATTATATAAAAGTTGTTAATTCATTTTTTTTTTATCAAATTATTATTTTTTATTTGATTTAACTTTATATACTTATTTACCTACTTGTCAATATTTATATATGAATGATTTTATTCTAAAATTATGAATGAGAATCTGATTAAAACCCCGTAGCTGTTAATGGGAGTAACGGCCTCAGTATACCTAGTTGGAATAATGGATAATCATTGTGTGGTGGCACTCAATGATAATTATATTGAAAATATCGTAATATGTACACCGTGTGGTGGCACTCGGTGATGGTGGTGATATTGTGATACTGCGTAGTGGTCTTATTAGTGGTATTGAATCCTGTGTGGCGGCACTCAGTGTTGATTATAATTTTTACTCGTGATACCATTATATCTTGTTTCCTTTGATTTTAAATTGTGCTTTTGCTGACAACTTGCAATGTAATTTAATTGTTATATATATATATATATATAAACAACAATTAAAGGCAATATAATTCCTTTTATTTGTCTAAGTACTTTATTGTGAGAAACTCTAAATCTATTTATTTCTCCTTCTACTTATTTTGTTATATATGCATTCACTAAGCCAGTGGTAGGCTTACCCTTTTCCTTTGTCATATTTCAGATCAGCATAAAGTAGATTAAGGTGTTCTGGGATCTGCGTGCTACCCAGACGTAGATGGTAGGATATTTTGATCGGTTGAGTTGTGTAGAAACTCCAAAACACATTGGCTATTAAGTGTTATATTAATTTGAGCCACAAAGATGTTATATATATATACATTTTTGGTAGATCATATAATGATCTTTGTAATAGCATTTGACTATATTTTGAAAACTCATATACTATGTTGTATTGTGGCGAGAATTCGAAGATATAAGATGCTAGTAAATTTTTGAAATGAAATGTATTGGGCTGTATTGAATTTGCAGGGTTGGGATGTCCA
Source organism: Erythrophleum fordii (assembly GCA_032878935.1). Lineage (NCBI taxonomy): Eukaryota > Viridiplantae > Streptophyta > Magnoliopsida > Fabales > Fabaceae > Erythrophleum > Erythrophleum fordii. The sequence goes on from JAVQMF010000031.1 coordinate 1,816,696, forward strand.
ATTTTTAGGGGAGGTGCTGCCGAATTTTCGGCAACCTCTAATTATTGTAGGTATGCTTATATAAAAGTATGGGCATTGAATGAGTTACCAGGCTTACTAGGCTGGGTCAATCATATTTGGCTTGGTCTAGGTGCCGGTCAGGGCCCGAAGTTTGGGTCGTGACAAAGTTGGTATCAGAGCCTGGCTTGTGTCTAGGTCCTCATAGCCATATGATTAGGGAATAGTAGAGTCTTGCATGTAATTGCGTAATTGGCCAGCGCACCTTACGTGTAGGAGTCTATTATTGCCAAATCTAAGTCTTGGAGTTTTGTTTAGTGGTCTATGCATTAAGTGTGTTTATTGCTTGAAACTTGATATCATTTTTGTGTACTTTATTTTATTTTTAGGAAAGGATGCCGCCGAGAAAGAGGACGGCACCTAGGAGGTTTGCTCTTGATGAGGCTTCCAGCCTGCCTCATGACCCTGCTTCGGCTCCTAGAGGCCGAGGGCGTGGTAGTAGTAGAGGTCGCGGACGTGGTGTTAGCCGCGGACGTGGTCATGATCCAGCAAATGAGTCTGCTAGGGCTGTAAGAGATGAGGCGCCTGAGGCTAGGCAGGCAGACTTGACATTAGCAGATGTTGTTGCCAGCATGCGTGACATGCAACAAACTATGAGAGAAATGATGGGTGTAATCCAGCAACAACAACAACAACAACAACAAAGGAGAGAACAGCATGTAGATTCTGAGCCAGAGCCAGAAGTTAGATTAGAGAGGGAGCAATTAGCTCAACAGGGGAGGACAGTTATGGTTCAATTGTCATAATTTATGAAGCTTAAGCCCCCTTCTTTTACAGGCACAGAGGCAGATGAGGACCCTCAATACTTTTTGGATCAAATAGGCCGACTTTGTAGAGCATTGGGATGTACGCCTACTAGATCAGTAGAGTTGACAGAATATTGTTTGCTAGGCTTGGCTCAAACATGGTTTGATACAGTGAAGGAAGGAAGACCACAGGGGTTACCCCCTTTGGTTTGGGAAGAATTTACTGAGTTGTTTATGAGACGGTTTCTTCCACAGACAGTTAGAGATGCTAAAGCTAGAGAATTTGAAGTATTGAAGCAATCAGAGGGTATGACAGTAGCAGAATATGAGATACTGTACACTAAGTTATCTAGATATGCTCCTCACTTGGTAGCTACTGAGCAGATGCGAGCGAAGCGGTTTGTACAAGGGCTTTTAGATTATTTGTTCCGATCAGTTGCTAGAGTCCGATATGACTCTTATGAAGATGTAGTTGAAAGTGCCAAACTTTTTGAAGCTCGTAGTAAAGAAAGCAGGAATGCACGAGAGTCACATAAACGGCAGCGAAATGAGAGCAATCGGGGTGGCTATCAAGTTAGAGGTGGTAGTGGAATCAAAAGGGAGATTGTAGTAAGTCATCAGGGTCAACAACAAAGTTTTCAAAGTCAGGGAAGTCATAGTGGACATTCCTCGAGTATAGTTCAAAGTGGTGGAACTAATCAAATGCGCTCTTCCCAGACTATGCGTGGTAGAGGGAGATCTTTTGGGCCCCTACCCCCTTGTTCTACTTGTGGGAGGAGTCATACTGGCATTTGTTTTGGACCAGGGAGAGCATGCTATCAGTGTGGTCAGCTAGGCCATATCAAGAAGGATTGTCCTATGTTATCAGGGCAACCATCCTCTAGTCATGCATCTAATCCTACGACGCTACCATCATCTCCAATTCTAGCAGCTCCAATAAGACAAGTTGGTGGGCCTGGAGGCCAAGGCCTTGGTGGGGTACAATCTCGTGGTAGAGGAACAGGAGGCAGAGGCCAGGGGCAAGCTAGGGGAGGTCAAGCTCGTGTTTATGTGATGACACGTCAAGATGCTCAGACGTCCAATACAGTGGTCACAGGTATTCTTCCAGTTTGCTCTTTTGATGCACATGTTCTATTTGATTCTGGTGCTACACATTCCTTTGTATCCCCATTCTTTGCTTTGCGATTTGGTAAAGACGCATCACTACTACATGAGCCTTTAGTGGTAGCTACACCTATGGGAGATACAATCACAGTCAACCATGTGTATAGATCTTGTGAAGTCCTAGTAAAAGGCAATCAGTTGTTTGTTGATCTAGTAGTCCTTGATATGATGGATTTCGATGTAATTTTGGGTATGGATTGGTTATCTTCTTGTCACACTACACTTGATTGTTATAATAAGGTAGTGAAATTTGAGTTGCCAATGGGAGAATCTCTTACTTTCCAAGGCGACCACAGTAGGGCACTTAGTAATTTGATCTCTGCTTTGCATGCTAGGAGGTTAATGGAAAGGGGGTGTAAAGGGTATCTGGCGATGGTTAAAGATATTAGTGCGACAACAACAAGTTTGGAGAAGGTACCAGTAGTATGTGAATACCTTGATGTCTTCCCTGAAGAGTTGCCCGGTTTACCTCCAGGTAGGGAGATTGAATTTTGCATAGACTTAATTCCTAACACTCAACCTGTGTCTATACCTCCATACAGAATGGCTCCTGCAGAGCTTAGAGAATTGAAAGAACAATTACAAGATCTTCTTGATAAAGGTTTCATACGCCCTAGTTCCTCTCCTTGGGGTGCTCCAGTATTATTTGTAAAGAAGAAGGATGGCTCTTTAAGATTATGTATTGATTACAGGCAATTGAATAAGGTGACAGTGAAGAATAAGTATCCATTGCCACGAATAGATGACTTGTTTGACCAACTTCAAGGAGCTCAATGCTTCTCTAAGATAGACTTGAGGTCGGGGTATCATCAATTGAAGATCAGAGGAGAGGACATTTCAAAGACAGCTTTCAGGACTCGTTATGGGCATTACGAGTTCTTAGTCATGTCGTTTGGGCTTACAAATGCTCCAGCAGCTTTCATGGACTTGATGAATCGAGTCTTTAAACCATTCTTAGATCATTTTGTGGTCGTTTTTATTGATGACATTCTTATTTACTCAAAAAGTAAGGAAGAGCACGAGCAACATTTGAGAATGGTTTTACAAACTTTGAGAGAACACCGACTTTATGCTAAATTCTCTAAGTGTGAGTTTTGGTTGGACAATGTGGCTTTCTTAGGACACACGGTGTCTAAGAATGGGATAAGTGTGGATTCTAAAAAGGTGGAAGCAGTCAAAAATTGGCCTAGACCTACTACGGTGACTGAGATTCGTAGTTTTCTTGGGTTAGCAGGATACTACCACAGATTTGTTAAAGATTTCTCTAAGCTTGCAGCTCCTTTAACGAGATTGACAAGGAAGGGAGTGAAGTTTCAGTGGTCAGATTCATGTGAAGAGAGTTTTCAACAATTAAAAGATTGTTTAACCTCTGCACCTGTGCTAACTCTTCCATCTGGAACTGGTGGTTATACAGTATATTGTGACGCATCAAGAGTAGGCCTGGGTTGTGTATTAATGCAGTATGGGAAGGTGATAGCCTATGCATCTAGACAGCTCAAGAAACATGAACAGAATTATCCCACTCATGATTTAGAAATGGCTGCAGTCATATTTGCATTGAAGATTTGGAGGCATTACCTATATGGTGAGACTTGCGAAATTTACACCGATCACAAGAGTCTTAAGTATATCTTTCAACAGCGAGATTTGAACTTAAGACAAAGAAGGTGGTTAGAACTCTTGAAAGACTATGACTGTAACATCTTATATCACCCTGGTAAGGCTAATGTAGTGGCTGATGCATTAAGTAGAAAATCAATGGGTAGCTTGGCCCACATAGCGGAAGTTAAGAGGTCTATGGTAAAAGAGTTTCAGAAGCTTGAGGAAAGTGGAGTAAGGTTAGAGATCACAGGATCTAATGTCTTATTAGCCCATGTGCAGCTCTGTTCTAGTTTGGTAGATAGAATCAAAGCTACACAAGACCAAGATCCCCAGATGAAGAAGATCATTGAAGAAGTTCATGAAGGAAAGCTACAAGAGTTCTCAGTAGACTCTGAAGGTATTTTAAGGTGCGGTCATAGGTTATGTGTGCCGAATGTAGAAGACTTACGGAGTAAAGTACTAGAAGAAGCTCATCATTCAACTTATACTTGTCATCCAGGTTCTAATAAAATGTACCAAGATTTAAAGGGGTTATATTGGTGGAAAGGGATGAAAAAGGATGTGGCCGAATTTGTATCTAAATGCTTAGTGTGTCAACAGGTGAAGGCTGAGCACCAAAAGCCCGCAGGCTTACTTCAGCAAATTGAAATACCGGAATGGAAGTGGGAGAGAATTACCATGGACTTTGTAACTGGATTACCTAGAACTATCAAGGGTTATGATTCAGTATGGGTGATTGTAGACCGCTTGACCAAGTCTGCTCACTTCTTGCCTGTGAAAACTACTTATAGTGTAGCTCAATATGCTAAACTTTACTTAGATGAGATTGTCTCTCTTCATGGTGTACCAGTATCCATTATTTCAGACCGTGGCCCACAATTTACAGCTAAGTTCTGGAGGTCTTTTCAAGAAGCACTTGGAACTAGATTGGATCTTAGTACTGCCTTTCATCCTCAAACAGATAGGCAGTCTGAACGTACAATTCAAATACTAGAAGATATGTTACGTTCATGTGTCTTAGACCTTAGGGGGAGTTGGGATAAATACTTGCCTTTAGTGGAATTTGCTTACAATAACAGTTATCAATCGAGCATTCAAATGGCTCCTTTTGAAGCACTGTATGGTAGGCGTTGTAGGTCGCCTATTGGATGGTTCGAAGTGGGTGAATCAACACTATTAGGCCCAGACCTAGTTCAGGAGTCAGTAGCCAAGGTAAAGCTAATCCGTGAAAGGCTATTGACTGCTCAAAGTAGACAAAAGTCTTATGCCGACCACAGGAGACGTGATTTAGAATTTGCAGTTAGAGATCTTGTGTTCCTACGTGTATCGCCTATGAAAGGTGTTTTACGATTTGGAAAGAAAGGGAAGTTGAGTCCCAGGTACATTGGGCCTTTTGAGATACTTGACAGAGTGGGAGCTGTAGCCTACCGTTTAGCTCTCCTACCAAATCTTGCAAGTGTTCATCCTGTCTTCCATGTGTCTATGCTTCGGAAATACTTGGCTGACCCTTCTCATGTGCTTCAACCTCAGACCATAGAACTGGATGAACAACTCTCTTATGAAGAGCAACCCGTGGCTATAGTTGATAGACAAGTCAAGAGATTAAGGAACAAGGATATAGTTTCAGTGAAAGTGATGTGGCAGAATCATTCCAAAGAGGAGGCAACTTGGGAAGCTGAGGAAGCTATGCGTGAGAAGTATCCCCATCTTTTTGAGACCCCTTAGGTAAGAGGCTTGCTAAAATTCGGAGACCGAATTTTTTTTCTAAGGGGGGAAGAATGTAATAACCTAAATTAAAATAATAATAGTCAAATAAATAATTAAATTAGACAAAAATTTATTTTTAGGATAAATATAATATTTAGGTAATCTTAGGATAATTATAAAGCTTTAAAATTATCTTAATGAGTTATTTTGAAACCTATCTTATACCCATTGGGATATTTTTATGTTCCAAAATTCTTAAAATAAGTCACCATGAAAATTCTAAATAATTGTGGGGTCCTTATTTTTATTTCTAGTTATGCAAAAATAACTTTTCTAAGTCCTATATAAATTCCATTATAAAAGTTCTGGGCATCTTTTATAATTTTTGCTTTTTCCCTTAAAATATGATTTCTTTTTCTTCTTTCTTAGTCTTCATTACTGCAGCACGTCTCCCACCCTCACTTTCTTCTCTTTCTTCGAAGCCTTCTGCCAAGCTCCTCATCTCATCCCTTTCTCTTTTTTTTTCTTCCGTTTTCTCAGCATTCACCCGTCGTCCCTCACGCTACAACGCCCCTCCCACCTTCCTGCTCCGGTGACCCATCTCGGAAGACCTTGGCTGTCGCATGAGGGGGGGGTTCTTAGTTAGTAAGTTCCATTTCCATTTCCTTCTTCTTTCTTTTGCTTAATGCTTCATTTTTGTTCTTCTTTTCCTCTTGTGCGTGGGGTTATTTTTCCATGATTCTAACTTTCATTCTTGCTCCATTTCTATGCCAATGGGAATCCAAAACCTTAGTTGTTGATTGCTTCCTCATTTTGGCCGTGGGAAGCTTCTCAAATTGGGGCTTTTTGATTTAAACCATTAAGGTATGAATTGATACTTCCTATGGGTTCATTTAAGCTCTTTAAGATATATTTTAAACTCAAATTAAATTTTAGAAGCTTGAATTTAATTGTGCCAATTAATTTGTGAAATCCAAAATCTAGGGATTATAGTGAATTATAAAATTTAAATTATAATTATAGATTTAGGTGTTAGAGGGTGAAATTAATTATATTGAACATATTAGAAGTTAATAGAGTAATTTAGGGTGATGTTCTTATGTTCAATATAATTATAGGTGATAGTGAAGCTACTCTTTCAAATTGGAAATCCTTCAATTTTAGGAAATTGGGGTCTCTACTATTGGCCCCCACAGGTGAGTGTATAGATAGCAAAATAGTAGCTTTTTTTTTTTTTTTTATTTATTTATCTATATATATATTGTTAGCTTAAACTTCTTAATTTATGATTTGCCTTATTTGCGTTGTTGTGGATATAAATCTTATTTATTTATTAATTTTATGTGGATTAAGTTATATGTGTGAAAGTATATATATATATATATATATATGTATGTATGTATATATATATATATATAAATGGTTTTTATGTTGGGGAGGTTTTAAATGACTTTTGATTATAATTTCATTATATAAAAGTTGTTAATTCATTTTTTTTTTATCAAATTATTATTTTTTATTTGATTTAACTTTATATACTTATTTACCTACTTGTCAATATTTAATTTATATGAATGATTTTATTCTAAAATTATGAATGAGAATCTGATTAAAACCCCGTAGCTGTTAATGGGAGTAACGGCCTCAGTATACCTAGTTGGAATAATGGATAATCATTGTGTGGTGGCACTCAATGATAATTATATTGAAAATATCGTAATATGTACACCGTGTGGTGGCACTCGGTGATGGTGGTGATATTGTGATACTGCGTAGTGGTCTTATTAGTGGTATTGAATCCTGTGTGGCGGCACTCAGGGTTGATTATAATTTTTACTCGTGATACCATTATATCTTGTTTCCTTTGATTTTAAATTGTGCTTTTGCTGACAACTTGCAATGTAATTTAATTGTTATATATATATATATAAACAACAATTAAAGGCAATATAATTCCTTTTATTTGTCTAAGTACTTTATTGTGAGAAACTCTAAATCTATTTATTTCTCCTTCTACTTATTTTGTTATATATGCATTCACTAAGCCAGTGGTAGGCTTACCCTTTTCCTTTGTCATATTTCAGATCAGCATAAAGTAGATTAAGGTGTTCTGGGATCTGTGTGCTACCCAGACGTAGATGGTAGGATATTTTGATCGGTTGAGTTGTGTAGAAACTCCAAGACACATTGGCTATTAAGTGTTATATTAATTTGAGTCACAAAGATGTTATATATATATACATTTTTGGTAGATCATATAATGATCTTCGTAATAGCATTTTTTGAAAAACTCATATACTATGTTGTATTGTGGCGAGAATTCGAAGATATAAGATGCTAGTAAATTTTTGAAATGAAATGTATTGGGCTGTATTGAATTTGCAGGGTTGGGATGTCCAATTTTTAGGGGAGGTGCTGCCGAATTTTCGGCAACCTCTAATTATTGTAGGTATGCTTATATAAAAGTATGGGCATTGAATGAGTTACCAGGCTTACTAGGCTGGGTCAATCATATTTGGCTTGGTCTAGGTGCCGGTCAGGGCCCGAAGTTTGGGTCGTGACATGTTTTATTCTAATAAAAGTTCCCCTCCACTGGACACAGTACTGAGTTTGAGTGGGTTCTCATTTGCGTCCTTTTTGGAAAGAAGGAGATAACATTAATTAGTGGAGGGACCCTCTTGCCCTCTACGTACCCCACCTCAAAAGGCAAACTGCACAATAGACAAGAAAAAATGCCCAACCTTCATTGCAATATATATATATTTGTATATTACCAGTTTGCACCATAAATAGGTTTTATTTACTAAATTCTCATTATTGACTGGTTAAAGATAATAGGCCTAGAATTTGTATTCCCTCTACTAAAAAAAATGAAAGAAAAGAAAAGAAAAGATAACAAACCAAAAAGCACGCAATATAAGAAAATCTTGAAGTCACATATGGTCATTCCACTTGAGTTGAATGGACAGTACTCTCTCATGTGGTGAGGTATATGAAATAATTTCTTGTGAAACTTCTCCATACATAAAGACTAAAAGACGTTCATATATATTGTGAGCTGATCGAATATGAAACTCAATCAGCTCATCAACGACTCACATGAGATACATACAAACAGACAATGCAATGTCCTTTATCTTTTATGTTCAGAAAAAGAGAAAGCAGCCTCTGTTGCAATATGTTCCGCATAAGACTCATCAGCACATTCATGCAGAAAAAACATACACAACAAAGAAAACAAATGGAGAAGGCTCTCCATGTGTTGCCAAGTCATTATCACCAATCCAATCATAGTCTCAATTATTTGCTTTGGATCCCTCTCTACCACAAAATTTAAGTAATTAATTAGTGCTTATTTCAGTCGAACAGGACATCAGCGAAGCAATTTTTTTTTTTGGGTCTATAATAAAGTCCAGCATTGACATAAACAAAAACAAGGACGATATGTGGATAAACATTAATAATTTTGATGCATTAATAATCACCAGAGAATTCAAATTATGAACAAGGCAAGCTTTCTATACTTTTATAATATATATAATGAATTCAAATAACTATACAAAATTTATATTTTATAAATGCTAAAAAATAATACAAAAGATAAATAGTATATATAAAATTTATTTATTCATTACATAATATATTTATGGATTGTACAAAATCCATAAGCTATTTTGACTATTGTGGACTAAAGCAGATAGAAATAATGAAAAGAAGGAAACGACAATTGAGGAAAGGAGAAATGAGGTTAAGAACAAATTGAAATAAAATATAAGAAAATAGTAAAGTAGGACCACTTTGAAAATTAAAAGCGAAAACACAAAAAAAGAAATTCAATTTCAACTAGAACAACCTTGTTTTCAACAAGTTCATCAAATCAATAACACAGACCCTTCAAAGATCACAATGAGGTTCTTCTGAAATAGATTGACCACCAACTTAATTTTCTTTTCGTATCCAAAGCAAAATCTTTGTGGTATATGACAGAGTAAAAGCTTAAATATAAAACCTCTCACTAGCTATTTTCATTCCTGAACATTCTTAGTGGCATTTCATCATGCATAAAAGAAAAGGAACAAGTACAACTGATGCAGACTTGAAAGTGAACTGAATATAGTAAGAAACTTATCAGAATTAGTGTTTCATGATGAATTTGCGTTAACTTCGTCCCACCTAGTGTTTGAGATAATAGATATCTTCCAACAGACGAAACTTCCTAAATTCAGACAAATAAAACCAATTGGGCATATTTCTTGTCGATTTAATAAACTCATACTTCTAGAATGTAGAGAGATATAATGATATTCTCCTTCCTCAAACGAAGAATAAACGAAAGACAAATCTAAGATCCTTATCAAGACCCAGCTTCGTGTACACAAAATCAAAGAACAAAAGAGAGTTAGGAGAATCAAAACCGTACTGATAAGGAGAGGGTTGAAGCTACTGTCTTAGTTCCTGCAGAACTGTAACAGCACCGAGATAAGATAAAAGGGAACCAGTATTTCCATCTCTTGCGCGTATAGTAAGCTCTTCAAACCTTTCATACCTATCCCAGGGGATCCTAAGGCTTGTTGAAGAATTCTTCCTCGGTTGGGATCACTTGTTTAGCTGCTGGCAAGACAGAGTGCTTTGCGGACGGAGAAAGAAACTTTTTAGTTTTGAAAAGAGCTGGAGATACAGTAAGACTTTGACAATACTAACGATAGCTGGAGAAATAGAATGACTTCGATAAGAGTTATAACAGACACACAGACACATAGTAACGACCACACTGCGAGAATGAACTTGCAAGGAATGCAACGGAGGGCTATGGAATATTGCTTCCACAGTGCAAATCAAGCATAAAGTGAAGAAATAGATACATCGACTAGAAATCAGAGAAATCAATGAGTGAGGGAAATTACCTCTAGACTTTAGCTCTTCAGATTTAGGGTGAAAATTTGCCCACCTAAAACAGAGAAGTGAATTAACAAATGCAAATTTGGGAACTAGAGCATGCTCTGCCTTCTCTCCGCTTGTGTAAAATCAATGAGTGAGGGAAATTTTTAGGTAGAATAAAATTTTTGGCGCCACCTGGAGGGAACATATTAGATGGGTGGAGTGAAATTTTGAAGCTAAATTTTTACTCACACCATTTTTTAGCTCAAACTTTTACCCACACTAAATAATCATAGGTGAAGTGAAATAATTTTTAACTTAAATTTTACCTATACTTTTTGATTGTAAGTAAAAATAATTTTATCTATACCCATAGTTATCTAAATTATCTGTAGGTATAACTTATTTTTACCTATAGTCATTTTATCTATCACTAAAAATGACTATGGGTAAATGGCAATTTTTTTGTAGTATGAAAACAAAACAGTCAATAAAAAGTACTTCATTAAGAATATTTGTTTAGAACTATTATATTCTAATATATATATATATATATATATTAATGTGGACACACAGGCTAATAATTACATATCCAAAAGCGGTTGGCTTATGAACCATGAAAGAACATTCAAATTAGTATTACTCTGGTACTTGAACACAGGAACCATGTGGCTATATCAAGGGTGCTGACAAAATTATTGTTAGTGAATAGCATTCTACACAGTTGCTTCTTATATATATATATATATATATATAACATCAATAAAATCGTATACTAAAATCTTTTAAATAATTAATCTACAATAATATTCCACAAAAAATAATACAACATTTTTTAATTATAGAACATTTAAGCAAACTCATAAAAACATATTGAAGTAAATTTTCATCTATTAAATTTTTGAATGTTGCACATTTAGTCAATACTAATTCAAATCTATTTGATAATAGAAGTGAATATGGCATATAGTAGTCTAGAAGATATAATAATAATAATAATATACAAAAAAGAAATTACTACCTAGGATGCTTGCCTTGCAGACATGCCCAATTCAAACAAAAACATAGAAAGTGAAACTAAAAAGAGGTTTAAACTATGTCATATTACTGTGTTGGTCTTTTGTCGCCGGACACAATCAAATTCCTTCTACGGAGAAGTCCTATGTGTTTCCTAAAACACAACTACAACACCTCATTAATTCTTTTTGGTTAAGTATTGCCTTATCTTACACTTGGCTGTTTAGTTAATCCACCACCTAGTAATTGATTTGACTATCTCATTTCATCGGTTCCTACGTAGTTAATTAGTATTCCCATACTAATATATTTTGGGTATTCACTTGCTTTAATTACTTTATATTATTATCCTTATTTATACTATGAGGCTACTTGTTCAATTAACCAACATAATTAATTTCTAATTAAGTATTTGATTTAGTTTAATTATTAATTAATCTCTCACCTAATTTAAACTTTGGTTTACTTTGGGTTACTTTAATTCATTAATTCATACTTCTGCTACTAATCTATTTAAATTCATGTCACACGTAGATTTACAACAAAATTCTAGGTTAAAGCTTATTCTAAGAGATTAGTTAAAACTTAGTACATTTACTACTTACCTAATTAACTTCTCAGCTATAGAGTTCCTATTTATTTAATTTCTTACCTTATTTAATTTCTACAACGATTTCCTATGTTAAAAATGTCTTAGTCTAATATTTATTTTAGTCAACTTCTTTCTAACATTAGCTTTACTTCAAGTTATACATCCTATTAGCTTACATGCACATTTTTCAAGTACACAGCAATGTAGTTGCTTAAAAGGAAATGAAGTTCTCCAACCCATAATTATGAATTAATCTCTCACCTAAGTTAAACTTTGGTTTACTTTGGGTTACTTTAATTCATTAATTCATACTTCTGCTACTAATCTATTTAAATTCATGTCACACGTAGATTTACAACAAAATTCTAGGTTTAAAGCTTATTCTAAGAGATTAGTTAAAACTTAGTAAATTTACTACTTACCTAATTAACTTCTCATCTATAGAGTTCCTATTTATTTAATTTCTTACCTTATTTAATTTCTACAACATTTCCTATGTTAAAAATGTCTTAGTCTAATAAGTATTTTAGTCAACTTGTTTCTAACATTAGCTTTACTTCAAGTTATACATCCTATTAGCTTACATGCACATTTTTCAAGTACACAGCAATATAGTTGCTTAAAAGGTAATGAAGTTCTCCAACCCATAATTATGACTTTAATTTATAAGAGGTAATTTACCAAGCAATGACTCTAATTCCTCAGCTTTGGTCAGCCCACAAACAACACGGGAGCACAAAATTAAAAGGGGAGGTTGCATTTTGCAGTTACAATGGTTGGGTCAACTCACAACTCTTCCTCACTTTCGGACTCAATAGCAGGGAAACAAGAAGAATTTGAAGAAGTTCTGGGAAGAAACAGCCCCAAGGTGACGAGAATGGCTTTAAAATTTAAAAAAAAAAAGCAAACTGAAGTTTAACAAAGCAGCTACACTCACTCCCAACCACTGTTGCACTCACGCCAGAAGCCAGAAGCACGCTGCCACCAGGAAGTGAAGTGATACTTGATGAGGAAGATGAGCTAGGAAGAAGGATAGAGTTCTCTTGCTCCAAAGAGTTGACCAAACATGCTAGCATAAACCCGAGCTGCATTAGAGAAAGGAACAATGGGAAGGGAAGCTGTAAGAATCATGCCAGAATACCAAACACTCGCTACAACTGAAACTTTGAAATTCACGGATCCAGGGACGAAGTTGCAAAATAGACAAAGAAGAGGATGGATGCTCTCAGATTGCTCTCTCAACACACGCTGCATAAGAGGCTGAAACAAGGCAAAAGAAAGAATGCCAGAGGAAGAGGAAACTTCGGGTCACTTATTTTGGGACGACACATGTTCTGATATAGGAAAATCTTGAGGAACTAATGAATAAATATGGGAAAGTGCAAGGTTAAGGAGCAAATTCGAAAATTGCAGTTTGGTCCCCCAAAAGCTACACCTAGCAAGCACGGTAGTGAAGGAGTAAAGGTAAATGAAGTAAAAAAAAATTAATAACAAAGTGTCCTTCCATGGTTGCTGGCAAAATTCGCTGAACTTCACATGATTAAGGTATCCTATATACTGAACCAAAGCCACCCCTTCCAAGCTTGCTGGTAAAGTTGAGGTTGTTTGTTGCAGTTGCAATGATTCTAAAATCAAATAGTGGCAGCTCCCCTAGTTTAGCTGGTTTCAGGTCTTCAATTAGGTTTGCACTTCGTTTTTCTGGATGGGTTTCTCCTGTGTTCAGCGATAATGTTCCATTGTTTCCCTTCCTTCTGGCTGAATTCAAGCACAATAAAAACAAATGAATGAAAAGAAGACAGAACATGAACATAATTAAAAACAAAATCTATTCTCTTTATTAAAAAATATAATAACAAATAAAAAATTACTGCTAAAGTGACCAAACAAAGAACAGAACATGAATATTCTTGAAATAACTTAAATAGTGAAATGGCGAAACAACAGAATGTCTAGCAGTCCCTGCCCATAAGATATATGCAATGACAATGATAATTACTCTTACTACCACTGTAACCGTGATGACTACTTTCAAGTCTTTCTTTCCCCCATCTGTATTCATAGCAGTAAAATAGTTCAGAATCTATATATTGGACAAGTTGAAAAATAAACTCAGTCAGAAATATCATAGTATCACATGTTTTATTGAAAGAATGTATCTACCATGTTCTGAATAGGCTTCACGGATGTAAAGATCAACTCCTCCACTTGAGAATCTTACAATGTCAATTAAATTTACAGTCCATGACATGCAGCCAATTCCAACATCATATGCATATGCTGTACAATTGCAATTATTTAGTTATTGAGTTCTGAACATGCCCTCAGAAACAGATGACTGCTCTGCAATATCTAGCACTTTTGGCATTTTCAGTTTCAAAAACTCATCATCTTTGCCTGTATCACTCCCATTTCTCACCCTCTCACACTGCAGTGATGCCCTTCTCCCACATCCACTAGTCCAGTTTTGTTGATTCCATTCCTCAGCATTCCTCGGCTCGAAACCTCTCAAACAGCTGCAGATTGGGGAATTGCTAGAATCACAGCTTCCATATGTCCCACATAAGCCATAAATATCATATTCTGAGCCATGAATCGTTCGCTTACCGACTTTGTGTTTGTTAATCCAGGTGGTGTAAACTAGTTTTCCTGCTGAACCCAAAACAACGGTTCCAAAGAAAGACTCATTTGGCAAAGAATATGTTATGTGACCAGACCCATTTTCTTCCCTTCCTATTCTGAATCCACTTGGGTACACAGAAGTTTATATCGTGGCTAAGCCAATAAAAACTGGACCATTCCATGGACCTGACCTCTAATATGGCTGTGTTTGATTCCAGATGAACACGTCAGGAGCACTGAGGCGTTCGAGGCTGCCAGAGAGTCTTCCAATGGATGGATCAGAAGGGCTTTTCCCTGAAGTAACCTTCACTTTCTCACCTGTTTTTTTATTGGTACTAATTACCAGATTTGGAAACAGTGTATTACTTGGATGTTGAAAACTCTCCCACAATGTCCTGCCTGTGTCGTCTAGCAGGACAAGGTTACCAGTATTGAGAAGTTGGGCAGTGGAATTGGATGCCAATGCCATGTTTGATACATTTGATGTCCAAATAACCTCTTTATCTCCGTGCAATACTACAAGATTTCTGTTCTCAGATATTGTAGGAATTCCAGAAAAATCCTGCAATGGTCGGTTTCTGTTAGCCACCCATATGACGTTGGAGTCAGGGACATAGCAGATTCCTACGTGGCGTTTCGTTGTATTTTCAGGGCTGAAGAATCCGAGTTCGAATGCACTGTTGTTGGAGCTTGCAGTTTCGGAATCTCTGACAAACCGAGATGCTGTATTGTGTCCAAGGCAGTGCCAAAATCTACACAAAAGCCACAAAGTACGAGAATAACCGGTAATAAGTTTTGAAGTGAACTAAATCCCATGACTTGAAGGAGAAATCCTCAATTGCAGCACACCTTGACAAGATTGTCATGTCAGGAATCTAGCATTTCTTGTCTTGTAAAACGAAAACCAAATGTACTAATTGCGTTAGAGATTTTTGCATTTCGAAAATTGACTTGCTTTTGTTTTTTTATCAAACACTGATGAAAAAACAAGGAGATATTGAAACAGTGAAAATGTCTGCTTAAATACTCAAGCAAATACTATTTTCTATGTGGAACTTGAAGCCTCTCGGAGGGTGAAGATTCAAGTACAAAAGGGTGAAATAATGTGAGTCTGCTCCAACCACCTGTCACTGGTGATTCAAACCTCAGTTTTTGGGTATTGGCTTATGCTGTGGATTTAAAAGCAGGGTAAATGGGTCTGCCATTTTTTTTCAACGAGTTTTAATTTTGCATGGGATTTGAGCCATAGGAAAACAAGTTTGGCGTACTATGCTGTGACCTGGTCATTACGGTATAGTGACATACTGTGACTATAATCAAGATGCATTATCTTTCTTCCTGTCGTGGTCATGCTATGTCTATGATCAGTATTGGTCATACTATGACCATGACTAACAGACTTTCAAGACTCTGTTTTATCTCTTGTTAGTTTACATTTTTTTCAATCCTTTTGTCCATAATCCTCCCTCAATTTTATCTATTTTCTTTTGAATATAATTTATCTTGTGACTGCATTATCAATTAGAAAAAAAATCCTGTGAATGCTGTACAATCATTTTAATTGATATTATTTTGAGAATGATTATTGTTTCCGATCGAAGATAGCGTTAGACAAAAAGAGAAATTTTAGATAGATATCTTATTAAAATATGAAAGTGATATCAAAGTTAGAGTTACATGTAAAAGTCTATCACCGATGATGTTGGACGTTACTCCTTTAGTCTCAAACGAACTTCTATTTATATTCTTCTTTTTTGATAATATCTATTTATATTCTTCTTAACACAAACTAATGGAGGTAATTGGATTAAATGACTTTGTAGAATGTAAAAGTTTTGTTTAGAGGAACTTATTATATTTAGCCATTTCAATCTATTGTTAAAAATAACTTGCAATGTTAATGTATTGCATATAGATTGTTGGATTGTAGTGGTGAATTCTTTGAACCTTGATAAATGGGATTAGATTATTTTGGACATATGAAGGCTTTGAACATGTAAATCACCCATAAATTGATTAGCCAAAAAATAATAAATAATGACTTTTCTTATTGTATATGAGGCTGCTGACAGCAGGTTTGATTAAAGGAAAATTCACATACCTTGGCCGACACTCAGAAACGAGAAAAGAGCATTTTGAAATGGCATTTAGACAATGTTTCTAGTAATATAGTGAACTAGGTTAGTCCTGAAGCAAAAATCATGATACACTTGCAAACCTTTCACGCAGTATTCTTGGAAGGCCTGTTGGAACAGTAAGTTGTGGCAACAATGCCAGAGAATTTTCATAGTTATGACTCTCTTTAACTCCCAGTTATAATATTTTGGCCCTATGAGTCGGCTTGTAATTGTCAGGGTTTGGGTGCCGCTCTGACAGGTAAGATTCTGAAATTCCTTTGTGCTAAGCATAGGCCCTCCCTAGTATTTCTCATGGAAACTATGTTGAAAAGCGAAAAAATGGAAAATTTACAAAAGAAGATTTAAATTTATGTCATCTGGAAGGTATGAATCTGAAAGATTTTTGGGGTTTCAAAAAATAGTATACACGTAGAAATTTGTCGAGGTTTAGGAAATTTGTGTGGGGTTATAACGTTTGTATATGGCCCGCCAAGATTTCAAGAGAAGAGTGGTTGGTGGAATGAGTTACGGCAACTGAATCCGGGATCTCTTACTCCCTGGATGTGTTGTTGATTTTAAGCTTCTGTCTAGTGCTGAGAAACAGGGTGGTAGAGTAAGGTCGAGAAGCTCATTTGCTAACTTTCATTCGTTTATGGTGGATAGAGGCATGCTTTTCCTTCAGTTCAAAGGCCAAAGTCAAATAATAGATGGGGGAACTCGCGCATAAAGGAGAGGTGCAATATTACATGGAGAGAATTGTTTTCCAAAGCTCAAATTTTCATCTTAGAACAAATGGGGTGGTGTTCAATTATTGTGACGTTAAGACCCCAAAGGTGTTTAAATTCGAGCTCATGTGGGTTGACCGCCCAGAATTTTTTGTCTATCGTTTCACATAGCTGGCTGAACAGTGTGAAGGTGGGTGCTAAATGTGTGGAGAGTGTTACCAATAATCTGTCCAGTGAGAGGGAAATCTTAAAAAAATGGAGTAAAAAGGAGTTTCCCAGTAGTCGAAATTTAATCAGTACCTTCTTGTAGCAGTTTCAATCTTGTTATGAAGGGGTTTAGGATGAAGAAAAGGGGTTGAAGGTAGCTGAAATTACTCGAGCAATTGAAGAGTTTTGGGGACAGAGATGAGAAGTACTGGGCTCAAAGGGCCAGAGTACAGTGGCTTGAGTGGGGAGATCAAAACTCAAAATTTTTCATATGACTAATATTGTTAGTAAGGCAACGAAAATAGCTCAAATTTTCTCCAAGCAGCTTTTTACTTCTTCAGGGACCCGAGACTTTTCAAGGGTTCTAGAGCATGTAGACACACTGATTGGGGATGCTGAAACTGACTTACTGATGTCTTTTTTCTTTTTAAAATTTAGTTTGGCCATAGATCTACAGTCTCTTAATTTGGACAGATACTGCATGTGTGTATATATATATACATACACACCATTCTTTGATTACAGTATTTGAATCGTCCACGCCCTTCCACCTAATACATGCGAATTTTTAGTGGAAAGTTTTCAGGAAATCACTATCATTCAATCTTAACATGGGCAACTATTTCCTTCGACCCAAAACAAAAAAAATTGTAATTTATATTTTGAATTTGAAGTCCGAATTAAATCTAACCATTTTTTCATTTAGGCCAGAATTGAAGTCAACCACGCTCATATTTCGAAAACAGATCTAAAGTTGGCACTGAATTTTTTTTTAAAAAATTAATTATATATTAATTACGTTCATTTGTAATGTGAAAAAAGTATATAATTTAATAGTTTTAAAGATATTTTGATGTTTAAAAGTGTCTTATTTTATAATAAATTTTTTCAAAATATTCATTTTTCTCTCTTTTTTTTTGAAGTTTCAGGATTAATTTAAATTAAATAAATTTTTATTTAACAAATTAACCTAAGCCTAGACCCAAATTTATGTTTATTTCTTTCCTTAAAGGCCAACCCAAATTCTAATTAAGCCTGCGACGTAGTCTATTATCAAACGCCCAAAATTTATGTTGACTGGAGTCTTAACTAAAGTCAGTATAAATTGGTTGCATATTTATATAAGGTCCTGGATCCTCTCAATTTATTAACTAAAATAAGAGAATCAATTT
This sequence comes from Erythrophleum fordii, assembly GCA_032878935.1. Classification (NCBI taxonomy): domain Eukaryota; kingdom Viridiplantae; phylum Streptophyta; class Magnoliopsida; order Fabales; family Fabaceae; genus Erythrophleum; species Erythrophleum fordii. Next base: position 1,835,299 of record JAVQMF010000031.1, read on the forward strand.
AAGAAAAGAAAGAGAGAGAGAGAGAGGTGGTGAAAAGGGACAAGGATGTTCTCCCGTCGTGGCACCAATTGGAAAGGGTTTAGTTGGCTTTTTAAGCTTTTTTTTTTTTTAAATATATATTATAAATGTGGAAAATAAAGATAAAAAATTATAATTGGGAGGTCAAAAATTATAATTATAAAAAAAATAACAAAACTTTTAAAGTGTAAATCTTTTTATAGTTACAAATTTTGACTTTCCAATTATATTTTTTATTTTCATTCACCATATTTATAACCTAAAAAGCAAGGGGGAAAAAAGTTTAAAAATCCAATTGGACCCTCTTCCATTGGTGCCACAACAGGAGAGGATCCCTACATTGTGAGAAGAGAGATATTAGTCCCATACATTGCTTTTACCATTTTATACACTCTCTTTACCATTTTATTTCTCTTCCTTGATGCATATAATACAAAATAAGAAAGGATCCCTTCACTAGTGCTAATTGCTACTAATGTGAATAGGCACTGTGATACTCACTAGAATAATAACACCGCAAGTATACGGGTTGTAAGAATAGTATGTAATGAATCAAGGTCGTTTCCTCAAAAAATCAATATGATTAATGATTAGGCATTAGAGTTCTCATCTTCATTTTAGCTAAACAAATCTAATTGAGATTGAATTTTTGTGGTGATTAACTCAAATGCAATTAATAATAATAAAAAAATAATTTTTTAATAAAAAATAAGTAATTAAAGATACCCTAAGAATTCTAATCCCTTTTTTACACAATGTCAATCATTCCCTTTTTAATTAATTGGCTTAGTGTCAATTTTATAGTGAAAGGTCTAATTAGATAAAAATGTCTTTCGATCCATTCAAACCCATATATCAACTCAACTCAACTCTTTGATGTCTCAAATGAGAAGTTAACATACAATTAAACTCATATCTTATCTAGACTACTCAGGGCCCTTGAGTATATTTCTATCTCAAGTACAAATTAGACTGTATTTAATCCTAAGCTACTCAATCAATGGTCTATAAGTAATTCTCTTCTTTCAAAGGCTAATTACAAAACCTATAATCAAACTAAAAGTGGCCAATCAATATAATGAAACCATAATTCAGATTAAGCACTGAAATCTTCAATAATCTAACATAATCAAAAGAGAAATAATCTTCAAAACTTAAAAGTTCATAGAATCCCTAAGGGTTACAAGATTTAGCCGCTCATGGCTTGAAATTCACAGACAAGTTTAGCAAATATAGCAACAAATACATTAACTTAAAGAGAAGATGGAGTAGAAACACCTAATCGAAAGAATCTTGCACAGAATCAATGATTTCCCAATTAATATGAAGCTTCCCCAACACCTTTTGTGCGTTTTCCCACTTTCCCAGCCGACTAAAAGCTCCTCTGCTGAATGACCAAACCCTAGCTTCTTTTCGCGTTTTTAACTCTCAAATTAAAGCTGTGCATTTCAAAGGCCAATCTCGCTATGGCGAGGGGTGACTCTTGCTATAGCGAGAGCTTATAGGTGCCCAGACTTCTGCTGATCTCGCTATAGTGGCAGCAATAGTGAGGAGCTCTTTAGAATTTGTATGCATCGCGATTTCGCTATGGCGAAGTGACTTCTTTGCTACAGTGAAAGCGCACCCTCGCCATAGCGAGTTTTGCTTTAGTTGTAGTGAGAGGACTTGCTCCACTTGTCTTTTTACTTTTCAGCTTCCTTCTTTTTTCTCATTTCTTTCTACAATCTTTTACTTTCTTCTGAGATAAAAATCAATCATAAAATAAGGCTTAAACTGATAAAGATATTGCAATTGAAACATTTTTTTTTATTTTGTTTGATTGAATACAAATTAGCCATATTAGTCAAGAGAAAAGTACTTTGCCTCCTTAATTTAATATAAAATATATCCTTTTCTCATACAAAATTAGGGAGTCATCACACTGAAAAGGGAAGAAAGCTTGCAATATCCATTTTACCTTATAAGTTTAAATCTCAACTAAAGCTGTCAACAAAAAGATCAAATCATTCTTATTAACATGCATACTTGATGCTCACAAGAGTAATGACACCACAAATGTACGGGTCGTAAGAGTAGTACGTGATAAATCAAAGTCGTTCCCTCAGAGAATCAGTACAATTGGTGACTGGGTATTAAAGTTATCATGTTCATTTTAGTTAAACAAATCAAATTGTAATTGGGTTTTTATGAAAATTAATTCAAATGCAATTAATAATAATGAAAGATGGGTTTAATCGAAATTAAGCAATTAAAGACACCTTAGGAATTCTAATCCCCTTTTTACACAATGTCAATCATCCTCTTTTGTATTAGTTGGCTTATTGTTAATTTTAGAGTCAAAGGTCTAATTGGGTACAAATGTCTTTCGATCCATTTAACCTCTACCTCAACTCAACTCTTTGATGTCTCAAATGAGTAGTTAACATTCAATTATGTTCAGACCTTATCCAGACTACCTAGGGCCCCTGAGTATATTTCTATCTCAAGTGCAAATTAGACTATATCTAATCCTAAGTTGTTTAATCAATGGTCTATAAGCAATTCTCTTCTTTCAAAGGTTAATTACCAAACCCATAATCACACTAAAGGAGGCCAATCAATAGAATGAAACCATACTTCAGATTAAATATTAAAATCTTCAATAATCCAATATAATAACAACGGAGACAATCTTCAAAGATTAAAGGTTCATAGAATCCCTAAATTTAGCCACTCATAGCTTAAAATCCATAAACAATCTCAGCAAACATATCAACAATCATTGAATAGAAGGGAAGATGGAGTAGAAACACCTAATTGGAAGAATAAATGACAAAATCAATAATTTCCCGATCAATATGGAGTTTCCCCAACACCTCTTGTGCTTTTTCCTCCTCTCCTAGTCGGCCAGAACTCTCCTTGCTTGCTGAATGTCGAAGCCCTAGCCTCCTCTCCTCTCTTTTAGCTTGTAAATCAAAGTTGTGCATTTCAGAAGCCGATCTCGCTATGGCGAGGAGTGATTCTTGCTATGGTGAGAGCTCATAGGTTCCTAGATTTCTACTGCTTTCGCTACTGCTTCGCTATAGCGAGTTGCTCCCTGGAATTTCTATGCAATTCGACTTCACTATAGCGAGGTGCCTTCTTTGCTACAGTGAAAGTGTATCCTCGCTACAGCGAATTGTGCTTTAACTGTAGCGAGAGGACTTGTTCTATTTGCATTTTCACTTTTTAGCTTCCCTCCATTTTCTTAATTATTTCTACAATCTTCTACTTTTTCCTGAAATCGAAATCAATCATAAAATAAGGCTCAAACGGATAAAAATGTTACAATTGAAACACTTTCTTTATTTTGTTTGATTGAATGCACAATTGACTATATTAATCAAGAGAAAAGTACTTTGCCTCCCTAATTTAATATCAAATATATTCTTTTTTAATCCTAAATTAGGGAGTCATCAACACTCTATAAGTCTACTTCATCCTTGGTTGAAGGTGGTGTGTGTGGAGTACGCTAGAGCCACAAATGAATTAAAAATGTGATTTATTCTATATAAATAGAATTCTTTAAATATCTATTATCAAAATTTTTTAATAACATTTTTTTCTTTCTAATATGTTATAATTTCTTGTTAAAAGGACTAGCAGATAGAACTCACACAACTAGTTAGATATAATAAACCCTTTTGCAATAATTTACCTAAAAACAATAATTGCCCAAGTCAGTAGGTGAATCGGTTATGCTTCTATGGCATGCCCAATCCTACACACTCTAGCAGGTAGAGAGCATTTATATTTCCTATGCTATAGTACTAGAAATAGAAATAATAGTGTTTTTTGATTATTACTTTGCCTGATTTTTTTTTTTTTTGGGACTATAGATAGATGGTTAGTGGAATAAACACTTAAAGCTCATCCTGCATTAACAGTTTAAACTTAGCATTGGAGGAAGGGAAGACAACCATAAATATTTTATTAAATGCAATAAACACATTAAATTTCTAATCTTTAAAGGTGGAAAATTTTTGTAGAAACAATGCTTAGAGCTACCTATTGAAAATCTTGAGAGTCTATATCAATGAACAATATATTTTAGCTTTCTCAATTGAAAGAGATATTGTAGCTAGTAAAACTTTAAGTTTGTATAATAAGATGTGATCACATATATATATATATATATATATAATTAAGGATTAAATGCCATGTATATTCTACCAACTCTATATTATTTAAGCATTTATATGTATTTCGGTTTGTGAATAATGGGTACATCATAACCTTTGTTAGTGATTTTATCGAGCTTAGCAGCAAATAGTAACAAAGGCAAGAAAATATGACTTAAAAGTTTAAATAACTTTATTTATAACAAGTGCTTAAATACATGAGAAAATCATCTAAAAATGACAATGTTTACTATATGTTTAAGAACATTACATAACTTTCCTAACTGAAACTACTACTAATTGCCTTAAAAATATGACATCATGTAAAACCTCACTAGCAATAGCCATATTTTAAAAAATGGAACTTTTTAAGGTATACTCTAACATTTTAATAACAGCTTCTTGGCTAACATAAGAAGGACAAACTCTGGTCTAACACCTAGAGGCAAGTCATCATTTTAAGTCACTTTAATGAAATTGAAGATTTTGGCATATGAAGCTGAGCAATATTGTAGAAAGATACTAATGAGCCTAAGTTCCATTATTGCCTCAATTATTAATGCATACTAGTAGGAAGCAAAGTGTTCAACATCTGAAGTAACTACCTTGTCTTTCGTTGAAAGAGTAGCTACACCTTGTTTTTGGAAGGAAAGCTATTCTATGTGTGTTTGTGTTTGAGCTTTTCTCATCTAAAGAACCAAGTTGCTAAAATAGACTAAAGTGATTCTTTTGTTCCTATCGTGCCTTACAAGTTATGTTAGATATGTGGTTTTAAAGTGCTTTCCCTTTGTCTTTGAGCTGGGTAGCTTAATGTGATGAAGAGGGGTAGAATAGACCAATAAAGAATGCATATGTACATATTTAGAAATGAACCCTTTTGAAAAGTTATTCATGTCTCCTTTAGTCTTCTTACTTGGGTAGATTGAACCTACCTAAAAGTCTCTTTAGAATCTATAGTTACAATTTGACACTAGCAAATGAAAAGATAACAATTAGAAATAACATTTAGAAAAAAAGAAGTGTTGAAATTTTGAAACATTTTCATTTTCATTCATTTCTTTTAACATTGTTAAGACTTTACCAAGGGCATTATAACTTGCACACAAAAGGTGCATTTTCTTGCTCCTCTCACATTAGGGAAGGTCCTCTCAATACCCTAATGCTTATAGAATATAAGTTTTGTAAAGTGTTTAACCCACCCTGTACTATTTTTATTGGCTAACAGCCTAATCCTAGAAACATACTATGCTCCTTGGCAGTGAAGACTAGCAAATGTCAGTTTCATACTATTAGTTTCTTATAATATAATGAACAAAGTCATGAAGTTCAAACCAATAATCCCTTGCTAATGTTTCATGCACTATTCTAGGTAAATTGGTATGAAAATAAGTTTTGGTTGCTTTGTCAAATTGTTTTCATAGCTATGCATCCTTCTTGCTTCTAGTTTTAATATTCTCCAAATGAAGATTCAGGCCTTCCTTTTATCTTCTTACTTTTATATGTTTGATTAGCATGATGAATATATGATGAATAAATACACTACTCTCAGAGATCTACAATCCTTTCATAATTTTGCAAAATATAAACAACATAAAATATTTTTCTTTGATCACATTACTTGAATTGTATGTCACACTCTGTCTAATATTTGACAATTTTTGCTTGTAATATGAATATGCAAGGAAAATTGCAGAAGGGTTGCAATGTTTATTCAAATTTTAGGTCCTAACCACAAAAAGATCCAATCAAAGAAAATATCTATATATTGTATTCTCATTCTATAAGAAGAGCATTTTTTTTATTAGTACTTTACAAGATTTGGAAAGGATTTAATAGTATAAAAAAAGAGATGGTGAGTGGAATGAACATAGAAAGCACATCTTACATTTACAATTTAAACTAGCACTCAAAGGACGGAACATAACCACAAATATTCATTAAATACAACAAACATATTAAATGTTTAAGACTAACAAGATAGAAAAATTTTGTAAAAGTAATGCTTGGAGAAACATTACAAATCCTTGCGCTATCGCCCCACAAATTTGAGATAGTTACATTATTGATGGAATATAATTTGTCATTATTTGGAATTTGCTTTATAGCACAAGACATGGTTTGCCTGAGAAAGAATGTAGGTTGGCTTGGAAGAGGAATATCCATAATCTCACTTTGAAGCATTGACATTATAGAGGCCATAGTAGGCCTATCTTTTGCAAGTTCTTGTACACATAGAAGACCTATATGTATGCATCTCAATATATCCTTGTGAAAGGTTAGATCATATATTTGTGGATTTATTAGAGGTATAACATTGGCATTGATCCATAATTTCCATGCCTGGAAAGATTAACAAAAAAAAATACCAGCAATTAAATTGTAACATTATATTCGTATCAACAAATGCATTATAAATCTTTTGCAAGCAAGAAATACACAAACTGAAAAGGCTTACAAATCCTAAAAGTGTGAGAGATTTTGTATCTTTATAAAAGCTAGTGTTATTTCTCCCACTAATAATCTCTAATAGCAAAACACCAAAGCTAAAGACATCAGATTTTTTTTGAATAAAGTCCTCCCATTGCACATTCTAGAGAAATGTAGCCACTGCATTTAAACAATACATCTCTGAGCTCTTAATATGCTACTAATATTATTATCTTAGACAAAGCAAAAGGCACACCTACTATGTTCCAACAATTCTTCTTGTATTTGCTTGATCTTCATCGCCTCCAAAAAATTTTAGCCATCCCAAAATCTGATATCTTTGGATTCATTCCTTCATCTAATAATACATTACTTACTTCCATATCTCTATGTATAATTCTCAATCTTGAATCTCTAAGAAGATGGACTAGTCTTTTAGCTTTCCCCTCAATTATGTTGAAGCACTTTCCGTAGTTTAAGGACTTCTGATTCAATGGATATACAAAATATATTTAGAGAAAATGTGACAAAGGAAGGTTAATGTTTAGAAGAAAACTCTCCTATCACTTTTTACAATCTATAAATACATGGTGTTGGTATTTGATATGCTAAGTGACCTCTTGAGATCTAGTTAAATGTACCTTAAATATTACTCCATAAATAAACTATTTTATAATTTTAGCTATATGGACAGTCACATTAAATGTCCATATGCTCCATTTGACTTGCATATCAAGCAATATAAAATCATAATGAACTAAGAAACATGGGAAACCTCCAGCTACTATTGTCTACAAAGTGGTAATAGTAGGTAAAATAAGAGTTGAACTACCAAACTAATATTTCTTTAGATATTCATTAAATTCAACACTTAATTTTCTTTTTTTTTTTCTCTCTTCGTCTTATGCTAAGTATAGAAACATCTAGTCTAATAAACTATCATAAGCATAGAAGAAGATGTGAACTAACCAAAGATATGTGCATCCAAACTTTTGTTTGGCATGTACTCATATACCAAGATCTCTTCCTCTCCTTCGATACAACAACCAAGAAGTTTAACAAGGCTTTGGTGTTGAAGCTTAGAAATTAACTCCACTTCATTGATAAATTCTTCAATCCCTTGTCCAGATGCTCTTGATAATCTTTTTACTACTATTTCCTGTCCATATTCGAATTTTCCCTGAAATAAAATGATAAAAATAAGTAATTTCTTATGATTTGGAAGATGATCAACTTTGAAAAATGAAAATCACCTTGTACACTAAACCAAAACCACCCTGCCTAAGTTTATTTGCTAAGTCAAAGTTGCTTGTTGCATTTGCCAACTTTCCAAAATCAAACAATGATAGCTTCTAAAATCTAACTTGTTTTAGCTTCGTAATCCTACTTTCATCATGGGTTTGCATATGTATTTACTTTATGTTAAACATATAATTCTTTTTCCTTTCAATTTTCATGGAAAAACATATAATACTATTCTAATACTAGGTTACTAGAGCAATGAATTAACTATTTGAAGTTCTCATATAATTTGTATAAAAGACGCTAGAATCTAAATGCTCAAGTGATTGTGTAAGATTACAAGGCCTATGTGAATACTATCTAAACTATAAGAGAAAATGATTTCTATATGTATGAGTGTATATATATATAGAGAGAGAGAGAGAGAGATATTTAACTTTAACTATCAAACAAAAATTCATTCACCTTATTACTTACAAAATGGAAAGCCAAAGTTAGCAAGGATTTCTACCTTAGAAAATGATTATTGTAACACCATAATATATTAACTCTAACTAGTCTCTGCTTAGGCTCGGTTTCATATGATTTCCAAAGAAAATGACAAAAGCCGTGGCATTTTCATATTATAAATCGGGGTTTAAACGCTCATATTTTGTCTTGTGGGTCCCATGAATTCATCATTCACATTCTCTACTCAAACTCCATTTATACAACTCATACATAGCATAAAACAACCCACGAACCATGGATATGAAGCCAAAAACCAAGAAAGTGCAATTTCTCAAATGGGCCCAAAAGTTAGATTTTTGGCTCTAAATTTGGAAAATCATAACTAATTCTAGAAAAATGAGAGCTAAGCAAACCATAGCTTTCTATAAATATATAAGTGTTAAATTTACACTAAAAATAATTTCCAACTACAATATCAGCGTTTAGACCATGTTTGACATCGAAAAAGAAACAGAGGTCCAGCTATCCCTGGTACTAGTGCAGCTTGCTGTCATGAACTTCAAAAATTCATAACTAATTCCAAAAAAATATAATCTAGGAAAACTATACCAATTTTGAAAGCTACAGATGTTAAAAGAGGAGAAAAATAAGTTTAGATTAGTTCAGCAACCCTTAGGTCTCAAAAACTAATGGAACGGTAATAAAGGTCGGATGGCTTTCCTGATGCTGACATGGAACTTCAGAACATTAGTTCTCCCCTTTCAAACCTCCAATCGAGGTGCTTCTAGTTGGTATAGGTCACTGTAGATGTCTAGTTCATGCCTATAAAATTTCATGACAATTGGACACCATTTGGTCCATGAATGATATGGATTCATTTTCAAACTAGTTGCACAGTACCATGACCAAAACCATCAAAATTTCTTAACTTCAACAATTCGCAAAATATTCCCTAGATTTCCAAATATTATCCACTTTAGCTTCCCAAGAAGCTCTCTACAAACTCTAGAGACATGCTAAATTTCATATCAAGAAGAGCTCATTTAGTCATATCTTAATAGAGCTCACAAGTTTGACAGTTTTGACACCAAAAAAGGTTTAAAATAGGGGTAAATGATCCCCTACATGCTCTAGCACCCCTTGGACAAGTTTTAAAGCATAAACACAGTGTATATGAATGCCCAAGTGGTCCAAATCATCATACATTTCAAACTCACTATGCTACAGGCCAAAATGCACTATTGCATATAATCCACAAAAGGGGCAAATCCCACATTTTTATTACTTTGACTATCTACATAGTTTATACATTATTTATATATACATTTACACTTACTCCAATATTTACATCTAAAAAATAATAGGTACATATTTATTTTGCACCTCTCTATATCAAAAGAACTAAAATAAACTAACAACAGTCTAAACATGCTCAACTAGGCCCCTTGGTGTACATTTGAATCTCCTTGAGCTCCACCTAACATGTTAAAATGGGAGAAGAAAGGAGGTGAGATTCATGAAATTTCAATAGCTCATACACTCATTCAAGGAAGCAATCAAGGCATATAAATAAGTCAAAGCATGCAAATAAGCATCCAACAATTCACAATCATATAATATATGATTTACATGCCATGAATATCATATCAATGCCAAGAATAAGCTCTAAGGACTTTTGCTCTAGCCTCACCCGATTTTAGGGACTTTTGGATGGCCTCATCTTTGGTTTAGGGACTTTTGACTTGGCCTCACTCAGTTCTGAGACTTTTGGCCTTGTCTCACCCATCCTCAGTGACTTTTGGCTTTACTTCACCCATCACAAGGGACCTTTGACACTACCTCACCCCAGCAATTTTTACAATCCAACATATAAACATATTGGTACCAATATATCAAAGCAATAACATATGATATGTCTCACACAACAAACCTTTCGGCTTCACCTCACCCATCAGAAGGGACTTTTGACACTACCTCACCCCAGAAATTTTTACAATCCAACACATAAACATATTAGTACCAATGTATCAAGGCGATAACATATGGCATGTCTCACACAACAAACATATACATAAGCATACAATGACTATATACATCCAAGAATGCAACAAGAAAGAGTGGAGAGCTACCTTATAAGCTAACACAAACCTTCTCTTTCAATTTCTCTTCTCCCTTCTTAGTCTCACAATCACAACTAGATAGAGCTGCTTCTTTTGAGCCTAGACATAACAAAGAGCATGGAATTACTCTCTCATAACTCAACAATTATTAGGGGTTCTTCATAGCAAACCCTATAAGCATATAAAAAAAACTAGAGGTTCTCTCTCTCTCTCTAGAATTTTACTAACTCTTCTTCTCCTTTCTTTTGTATTTTCTAAACTTCCCACACTCTAATTCAAGGCTCTCTTGCTTCCTTCCCCTTTTAAGATCTCAAGTTGGTAGAACTAACATACTTAAGGAAAGCAAAGAAGAAGAAGTAAAAATATATGAGTTCTAGCCTTCTTCAAGAGTGGTTTTCCACTTTTCCTCTTCTGACCCAAGCCTAAAACCCAACTAATTCAATAACCAAAACCATAGAAAGAGAGGGCAAAGAGAGAAGAACAAGATTCTAAGAAGAAAAGATAGGGAAATCTCAAGCTTGCTTACCTTTTCCTTGTTCTTCCTTCCTTCTCTTAGTCCCTCTCTCTCTCCACACCCTTTTTCTCTCTTTTGGTCGAACCTTAGGTCAATTAAATGAGAAAGGATGAAGTTGGATGCTTTAAGAAGTCAAATTCTCTTTTTTCACGCTTTTTCGGACTAACCCTCACTATAACGAAAATTAACCTTCGCTACGGCGAGCACGTAGCAGTCCCAGACCACTATTTTTGCTACGGCATGCGCTACGGTGAGCAGCTCCCTAGTTTTTATATGGGATGCCTGCCCTCGCTATAGCTAGAAGCATCTTGCTATAGCTAACATTTGCTATAGCTAGACCATTTCTCGCTATAGCGAACAGGTACATTCGCTATAGCTAGGCCATTTCTCGCTATAGCTAGCAGACTTAGAAAATTTTAGGCTTTCGAAAATTTTCAGCTTTTTTTTTTTTTTTTCTGGTTGTTACAATTATCGAATTTTGTGATAGAATTACATTTTTTCTTCCATGTTCTTTTCCCTTAGTATTCTCTTATATTTAAATCAAGCAAGAGCTTAACAATAAGAAACAAAATCATTGACCCCTTAATAAACTCTTACAATTAAGTACAGCACATTACCTTTTTACTTTGACATTCTTTTCCATAAGAAATATCCAGAGGTAGTAATGAGAATTGTTCTTATTAGAATTGTAATTATAATAGTGGTTGTCATGTTCTTGCCTTTATCTATATTAAAGAGAAGAAGAAAATTCAAATAGCCTTCATTTTCTGACAATAAGTTCAATACCATACTGCATATATGATCATCAAAAGAGGTTAAAAAAGATAAAGTTCCTTAGATATTTGTTATCAAATTCACCTATAAATATATCACATATGGACTTGTTTTGCAATTCAACATCACACTAGTTGATTCCTTAAAATAAAAACAAAAAACAAAAGTATCTCCTCATGTCATAATTCTATTAAAGAATCTTATAGCAACATGAGAGTTGCACCTAAGCTAAAAAGCACTCAAGACATCACATGACATGAAAATAGTCACATGATAAAATATATAATGATTTAATAAACTTTAAAGCATCGAATACATATGGGACAGAAAACAAAGGCGTTTTTAAAGTATAAGTTTTTCAAAGAATTCTCTTTTATTAAAAAAGGTACCAAGTTCTGAATAGGCTAAACATATGTAATGATCAACCCCCCCATCTAAGAAGCTTTGTATGTCTAGTAAGTATCCATTCCAAAGCATACAGCCAAGACCTGCATTGCATGCATAAGCTATACAAGAGTAGTTCTTTAGGCATTGAGTTCGGCAATCTACAGTATTCCCAAAGTTAAAAGGTAACAATCCTATATTATTTGGCACTTTCACCCTCTCCAACTCCAGAAACCCATCTGCTTTGCTAGCTTGAGAACCATTATTGACCCTTTCACACTGAAGTGTTTCTCTTCTCACACACCCACTGGTCTGTCATGATCACCCAGAGTTAAACTATTACGATTTGTCAATACTCACACAAGAAAAAAAAAAACTAAAAGATATTATTGAATTGAGAAATGGCTACAGGCATCACAAGGAAAAGAAGGAAATCTCTGTTAGAGAATATGTGTGTGTGTCAAAAGGGAAAGAGAAAAAGAGGAGTCCCACATTGCTCAAACAAATGAAAGCCAAAGGGTATAAATATTAACATGTGATTATGGAAGAGCAAAATGGGCCTAGGAGGAGAATGGGCTCGCGCGCACAAAAAGTTGGGCCAACATAGTTGAGTACAGTTGAAAATTCGACGATTTGCCCCCCCTGCGTGCAAAAATATATGCGGTGTTGGACAATTTTTACCGTTGCCAGAATTTATTTTTTGAAAATTAAATATTTTCAAATAGCCTTCCAGAAAGTCCACAAGTTTAAGGCTTCGGTTATGAGTTCATTATGTGAACGTTTCTGAACGTTAGTCATCATTTACCGGCAATTACTAATCCGTTTTTTGTTTTTATTATCTGATTAAATATTTATTAATCCTCATGTCGGAAACCGCACAATGTTCAGAAACGTCCTCATTAATATTATTAAACGTGGTCCAATGTCTCGCTACTCTTGTGCCTATAAATACCGCGTTGCTCATTGGGTTTGATACACCACAGCTCCGGACAACACTCGAGCTATTCTCTCCTCTTCTCTTTGTCCCTGATTTTTTAGTTTTTGTTGTTCTACTTCCCTGCGACATCGCAGAAGAATCCGTTCAATCTTGGGGAGTGCCGTCTTGTGGCGGAATATCTCTCAAGGACAGTGTCCTTATGCACGGCTCGGATTTATTTTATGCTAACAAATTCCTTGTACAGCTATTAATTTTACAACAATCTTGAGAGATATGGAGTCACAACAAAACAATGCTCCTGCTTCCGATGGCTCTACCGGTGCTAGTCTTGGTCCTACATCTTGTGTTCCGTTCACACTACCTCCGATGCCACTGTCTAGGCCACCACCAGATATTTCAAAAATTGAAATGTTTGATGGCAAAAACTTTCGAAGGTGGCAAGAACGTGTTTACTCTATCTTTGACCTATATGGAGTTGCTGCTGCACTCACACAATCTAAACCTTCGCTAGATGTTGACCAAAATCAAAGGATTGCTTAGGAATATGCCAACAAGGTATGCAGAAATACCATCATTAACACTTTGTCTAATGATTTGTTCGATGTTTACTATGTGTACAAGGAAGCAAGCAAAATTTGGGAATCGTTAATTGCCAAATATACTATTGAGGACGTTGGGAAGCAAAAGTTTGTTGTTGGAAATTACTATAGATGGGAGATGACCAATGACAAGGATATTAAGCTACAAATTAATGAGTACCATAAGCTGCTAGAAGAGTTGAGGGTAGAAAAAATCAACCTACCTGACGAGTTTGTTGCTGGAATTCTGATTGAGAAGTTGCCTGAATCATGGAAGGACTACAAACAACAACTGAAACATAAACAAAAACAATTGCCACTGTCGGACCTAATCACTCACATCATAATCGAGGACACAAATCGAAAAGAGATGCAAGCTGCAAAAGGTAAAGAAATGACCTCAAAAGTAAATTTGGTGGAGACAAAGCAGTATGCCAAGAGGTATGACTCTAAAACAAAACCTGACTACAAGCCCAAGAGTTCTAACCCCAAATTCAAAAAGAAAGGGAGTTGCTTTGTTTGTGGAAAACCAGGCCACCATGCTGCTCAATGCAGGAAGAGGGCTAGAAATGACAATCCTCTTAGGGCCAATCTGGTTCAAGGAGATGAAGAAAATGAAATCATTGTAGCGGTCATTTCTCAAGCTCTCTTGGTATCCGATGTGAAAAAATGGGTGGTAGACTCTGGGGCTAGCAGGCACATTTGTGCAAATCGTGAGATGTTTGCCTCCTATAATCCTACCAAGGAAGGAGAAGATCATGTTTACCTTGCTGATTCCCGAACTGCAAAAGTTCTAGGAAAAGGAAAGGTTGAACTGAAACTCACATCTGGGAAAACTTTGTCACTCAGTGATGTTCTTCATGTGCCTGATGTTAGAGCCAATTTAATTTCTGTAGCTCTATTAAGCAAAGCTGGGGTTAAGGTGTCATTTGAATCTGATAAGATCATAATGACAAAGAATAATGTATTTGTAGGGAAGGGCTATTGTACTCAGGGGCTGTTTATACTTAACATTGTTGATATGAATGAAAATGCATCATCTTCTACTTACTTGCCTGTCTTTATGGTTGATACTTTTGATATATGGCATGCTCGATTAGGACATGTTAGTAAGTCATATTTAAAAAAAATGCAAGAACTTGGTTTAATTTCTAAAATTAAAAATGATTGTCTAAACAAATGTGAAATTTGTGTAGAAGCTAAGTTAACCAAAAAGTCTTATTTTTCTGTACAAAGAGAAACTGAATTGCTTAGCTTGATACATACTGATTTAGGTGATTTAAAACAAATTACGACAAGAGGTGGCAAAAAGTATTTTGTAACTTTTATCGATGATTTTTCTAGATATACTAAGGTTTATTTATTGAGAAATAAAGATGAAGCTTTTGATAAATTTCTTTTATATAAAGCTGAGGTAGAAAATCAATTAAATAAAAAGATTCAAAGGGTTAGGTCAGATAGAGGAGGAGAATTTGTTTTATTTAATGACTTTTGTGAAAAAGAAGGAATCATTCACGAAATAACTCCTCCATATTCACCTGAATCAAATGGAATAGCAGAAAAGAAAAATAGAACTTTAAAAGAAATGATGAATGCTATGCTTGTAAGTTCTTCTGCACCAGATAATTTATGGGATGAAGCTTTGTTATTTGCATGTTTTTTACAAAATAGAATACCTTATAAGAAAACAAATAAGACACCTTATGAATTATGGAAAGGATACACACCAAATTTAAAATATTTAAAAGTGTAGGGGTGTCTTGCAAAAGTTTTATTACCTGATCCTAAAAGGAGAAAAATTGGTTCTAAAACATCTGATTGCATGTTTATTGGATATGCTGAATATAGTGCATCATATAGATTTCTAGTTTTGAAAAGTGATGTTCTTGATCATAGCATTATTATTGAAACCAAAGATGCAGAATTTTTTGAACATATTTTTCCATTGAAAATTTAGCATATGTCTCAAACAGCTGAAAATTTGCCTTCTTTACCTAAAGTAAATGAAAGTGAAGAAAATTTAAGGAGAAGCAAAAGACAAAGAAAAGAAACTTCTTTTGGAAATGATTTTTATATTTTTATGTTACAAGATGAGCCATCAAATTTTTCTGAAGCAATATCATCTTCTGATGCTCATCTTTGGAAAGAAGCAATTAAAACTGAAATAGATTCACTAAATCAAAACAAAACTTGGGTTTTAGCATACTTGCCTCTGGGAGCAAGACCTATTGGTTGTAAATGGGTTTTTAAAAGGAAATATAATCCTGATGGATCCATTGATAAATATAAAGCAAGGCTAGTAGCTAAAGGATTTACTCAAAAATAAAATATTGATTATTTTGATACTTTTTCTCCAGTTACAAGAATTTCTTCTATTAGAATTTTGATTGCTTTAGCTTCAATTTACAAGCTTTTTATTCATCAAATGGATGTTAAAACTATTTTTTTAAATGGTGATTTAGAAGAAGAAATTTACATGGTACAACTTGAAGGGTGTGTTGCTCTTGGACAAGAAAATAAAGTTTGTAAACTTGTTAAATCATTATATGGATTGAAACAAGCACCGAAACAATGGCATGAAAAACTTGATCAAGTCTTAACAAGTGATGGATTTTCCACTGTTGAAGTAGAAAGATGTGTTTATACAAAAATTGTGAATGATGGTTGTGTGATTATCTGTTTATATGTTGATGATATGCTTATTTTTGGTACAAATATAAATGTTGTGATAGAAACTAAGAGGTTTCTTTCTTCTAAATTTGATATGAAGGATATGGGTGAAGCAAAGGTGATGTTAGGTGTTAAGATCATAAGGAGTGAAAATGGTATTTTACTATCTCAAGAACATTATGTTGAAAAAATTCTTAAAAAATTTGGATTCTTTGAAAAAATACCTGTAAGCACTCCTTATGATGCTAGCACCAAATTAGTTAAAAATAAGGGTGATCCAGTAGCTCAATCTACATATGCACAGATTATTAGGAGTCTGTTGCATTTAATGAATTACACCCAACCTGATATAGCATATGCTGTATGTAGATTGAGTATATATACTCACTGTCCAAGTAGTGAACATTGGTTAGCTTTAGATAGATTAATGAGTTATCTGAAAGGTACCATGAATTATGTTATATGTTATAATGGATTTCTCGCTGTATTAGAAGGATACAGTGATGCTAACTGGATCTCAGATTCAGAAGATACCAAATCCACTAGTGGCTATGTATTCACCCTTGGTGGTGGTGCAGTAACCTGGAAATCAGCTCAACAAAATATTATAGCGAGATCCACTATAGATTCAGAGTTCATTGCTCTGGAGTTGGCTAGTAATGAGGCTGAGTGGTTGAAAAACTTCTTGGCAAATATTCCATTAGGTGGAAAACTAACACCATCAGTGTCATTACATTGTGATAGTCAATCGGCGATAGCCGTTACAAAAAATAAGACCAACAATGGCAAAAGTAGGCACATTCGTTTAAGATATAATATTATAAGATAGCTGTTGAAAAATGGAGTTATATCGATCGATTTTGTAAGGTCAAAATTAAATCTGGTAGACCCCCTAACCAAACCTTTAGGGAAGAAACAAATTTTGGAAACATCGAGGGAAATGGGACTTAAGCCAGTTTGAAAATTAACAGTGATGGTAACCCAACCTCTGTGATTGGTGATCCCATGAAGGAGGTTCATATGGGTAAAAATAAGTCATTTGTTAATTCTGCTAACACTTTATTATTTTGATCCATTCCTATGATATGAGAAAAAGTGTTAGGATGCATTGTTGGCGAGGCTGAGCAAAAGCTTTTAATGATTTCATATTCCTTATGGATGGTATGTTCATTGCAGTCACACTTGATGAAATCACCTATATGAATGTGGAATGGGGCCGCTCCTATGAGATCATGGCAAAAATCTTTAGAGCATTCATTAAAACCAGGCACGCCAAGACCGTAGTTTAAAGCGCAAAACTGCGATAATAGCGGAAATTGTGGGGGTATAAATTGACTCTTAAGGCCTCTAGTATACAACGAAAAATTGTTGGTTCATAGAAGCTATAAGCTTCACCTACAATTTTGTATACTAAGCTTTATTAGTCTAGGAATAGTTCATAGTCCATAAGACACCATATTCGAAATGTTTATACTCATATGTATAACTCAGATGATAGTGATCTTTTGACACACATGTGGGGGATTGTTAGAGAATATGTGTGTGTGTCAAAAGGAAAAGAGAAAAAGAGGAGTCCCACATTGCTCAAACAAATGAAAGCTAAAGGGTATAAATATTAATATGTGATTATGGAAGAGCAAAATGGGCCTAGGAGGAGAATGGGCTCGCGCACACAAAAAGCTGGGCCAACATAGTTGAGCACAGTTGAAATTCAGCGATTTACCCCCCCTGCGCGTAAAAATATACGCGGTGTTGGACAATTTTTACCGTTGCCAGAATTTATTTTTTGAAAATTAAATATTTTCAAATAGCCTTCCAGAAAGTCCACAAGTTTAAGGCTTCAGTTATGAGTTCATTATGTGAACGTTTCTGAACGTTAGTCATCATTTACCGGCAATTACTAATCCATTTTTGGTTTCTATTATTTGATTAAATGTTTATTAATCCTCATGTTGGAAACCGTACAATGTTCAGAAACGTCCTCATTAATATTATTAAACGTGGTCCAACGTCTCGCTACTCTTGTGCCTATAAATACCGCGTTGCTAATTGGGTTTGATACACCACAGCTCCGGACAACACTCGAGCTATTCTCTCCTCTTCTCTTCGTCTCTGAGTTTTTAGTTTCTGCTGTTCTGCTTCCCTGCGACATCGCAGAAGAATCCGTTCAATCTTGGGGAGTGCCGTCTTGTGGCGGAATATCTCTCAAGGACAGTGTCCTTGTGCACGGCTCAGATTTATTTTATGCTAACAAATTCCTTGTACAGCTATTAATTTTACAACAATCTCAGGGAGGAAAAGAGATACACAGGGAAGAAGGTTCTTGTCAATCCATTCCCCCCTCCTTCTACCCTCAGATTCTTCTTAAAATAACAAACTCACAAATCTCTCAACCTTATAAATTGCATACGTCTTCAAGAACCTCGCCTAACGGTTTCTCCTTCAAGGTGGGACTAGTTGCCACCTGTCCTTTAGGAAGGTTCTGTATTGCCTCTGCATGAGCCACTCCTGCCATGCTAGCATCTCTTTTAGCTGCCACCTTATTGTCTTCTTCAACATCTATGTCACCATTCGTGGCATTACTCCCCTCCTGCAGATTGAACTTGTCCCCAAGGTCAAAGGAAGGATAGGCCTGACGCATATAGTCGATAGATTCCCAGGTTGGAACCAAATTCCCATCCCACTCAATCAAGAACTATGGCACCCATGCACCATTCACTTGAATCTGGCAAGTCTTTAGAATGCGAATTAAAGACAAGATAGGGCCATGAATATCCTACAATAGAGGTAGGGGAAGATATTGAGAGTGAGGATCACTTTCACATTTCTTAAGGAAAGACACGTGAAAAAACAAGGTGAATACGAGCTTTCGTTTGTAGAGCAAGGCGATATACGACAAAGCTAATCTTTTCCAGGATTTGAAATAGGCCAAAATAATGGAGACTGAGTTTCTGAGATCGATGGGCCTGAACGGACTGTTAACGATAAGGTTGCAACTTAACAAAGACCTAGTCACCTATAGCGAAGTGAACTTCAGTCCGTTTAGCATCGGCGAAGTGTTTCATGTGGGCCTGAGCTTTCTGAAGGTTGGCCTTAAGCTGAAGCAAGAGTGTATCATGCTCTTGGAACTGAGTTAGGACATCTTAAGGAACCACTGAATCCACAGGGCAACGAAGAAGGGTTGGTGAATCTCGACCATAGATAGCTCAAAAAGGGGTTATACCAATGGAGGATTGAAAAGAGGAGTTATACCAATATTCAGCCCATGACAATAGGTGGACCTAACAAGTCAGAGTGTCATGAATAAAACACCGAAGGTACATCTCAAGGCATCGATTCAGAGCTTTACTCTGGCTGTCGGTCTGGGGATGATACACAGAGCTTATCTTAAGTGTAGTACCCTACAGCTTGAATAGATGTTGCCAAAAGGAGCTTACAAAGACCTTATCCATTTCAGACACGATGGAATGAAGAACATCATGAAACTTAATGACTGTGTTAATGAAGGCCTCTACAACTTGTAAGCTAGTAAATGATGCATGTAAGGGGGCAAAATGGCCATATTTGGTCGGTCTGTCCATGACCACCATAATGATAGTATATCCTTTTGAGAGAGGAAGGCCAGCGATGAAGTCCATTGTGACATCTTCGCAAACTTGCTCGGGAATTCAAAGTGGGCTCAATAACCCGCTAGGATGGAGTTGAGTGGTCTTAGCTCATTGGCACACTTGACATCGTTTAATGAAAGAGTGTATGTCATGTCGCATAGATGTCCAAAAAAAGTATGTAGCAATTTAGCTATAGGTGCGTAGAAACCCCGCATGGCCTCCTAAGGTAGATGAATGGAATTCCTCCAGAACACCCTTAATCAATTTTAAGGCTGTCGAAGGGATAACAATTCAACGATGCAAATACAGTATGCCTTTGCGGAAGATATAGTCAAAGTGAGTAGTAGGATCTAGTTGCAGTTGAGCAATGATCTCTCGAGTCTCAGGGTATTGCTGAAGGGCTTGTCGAATGTCATCAAGGAAGGATGAATGGGGTATCGTTATTGCCATATAATATGTTCATGAGAGAGCATCAACAACGAGATTTGACTTGCCCGACTTGTATTCTATACTGTATTTGAACCCTAGGAGCTTTGGTAACCATGCTTCTTGTTCAAGGGTCTGGATCGTCTGTTGGGCCAAGTGCTTAAGGCTCTTCTAATCTGTGTGGATGATGAAGTAATGTCCAAAAAGATAGTGGTGAAACTTAGCCACTGCTTTAGTAATAGCGTAGAGCTCGCGGACATATGTTGACTATGCCTGCATCTGTGGAGATATGAGAAGAAGGCAATGGGATGGCCCCCTTGAGATAACACAGCCCCTATACCACTG
Organism: Erythrophleum fordii; assembly: GCA_032878935.1. NCBI lineage: Eukaryota > Viridiplantae > Streptophyta > Magnoliopsida > Fabales > Fabaceae > Erythrophleum > Erythrophleum fordii. The sequence continues at coordinate 1,855,931 of JAVQMF010000031.1, forward strand.
CTAGAGGCATTGGTCTCCACAACGAAGGGTTGGATGAAATTTGGTAAAGCAAGGGCTGGAGCTTGGGTCAGAGTTTTCTTCAAGGACTCAAAAGCCTACTAGGCCTTAGTTGACCAGACAAATTGGTTTTGTTTGAGTAAGTCCGTGAGTGGTTGGGCCAGCTTAGCATACTTATAGATGAAGCACTGGTAATAGCCCGTAAGGCCCAAGAATCCTCACAATTGTGTAACATTGGTAGGGGAAGGCCATTCCAAAATGGCTCGAATCTTCTCTGGATCCATTTGGACTCCCTATGCCGAAACCATGTGTCTCAAATAATGAATTTGGGTTTGCCCAAATGAGCATTTTGATAATTTAACATATAATTGGTGACCTAATAATAGCTCCAAGACTCAGTTCAAGTGCTCTAGATGGTCTGCCCAACTGGTACTGTATACTAAATTGTCATCAAAGAAAACGAGTACAAATAGCCGTAGGAAGGGTTAAAATACATTGTTTATTAGAGCTTGGAAAGTGGCTGGTGCATTTGATAGCCCGAATGGCATAACAAGCCATTCGTAATGCCCGTGATGCGTGCGAAAGGTAGTCTTATGCTTATCCTCTTTTCTGACCAAGATTTGATGATAACTAGACCGCAGGTTGAGCTTAGAGAAGTAACAAGCCCCTTTTAACACATCTAATAATTCATCAACAGTAGGAACGGGGAAAGAGTCTTTAATAGTGACGGCATTCAAGGCTTTGTACTCAATATAGAATCGCCATGTACCGTCCTTTTTGCGAACCAAAAGAATTTGAGTAGAATATGAACTGTCACTCGGCTGAATTAATCCTTCAGCTAACATCTCAGAGACCATAGTTTCGATGATACTCTTTTGGCTGAATGGGTATCAGTATGGGCGCACCTTGACTGGCGCTATGCCAGGCTGAAGGGGAATTCCCGGTCTTGCGACCAAGGGGATGGTAATCCGGTGGGTTTCGCAAAGACCTGTCGATAACGATGTAGCAGAGTGCTGAGTTCCAATGGAGTGTCTTCTGGTAATGGAAGTTGCTCATCGGTTTCTCCATCAAGCAGTTGGTACCATAGCGTGTACATTTCAGCGATCGCATCAGTGTCAACAAATCGGCGCAAATGATTGTATTGGGCCACTTCGGGAATTGAACTCCGCTCACCTTGAAGGGTGACAAATCCACTGTCAATGAAATATCAAATGGTTGCAGTGCTATAGTCTGCAACTTGGGCCCCCAACGTGGCCAACCAGGCAGAACCCAACACGACATCGAAGCCCGTCGTCGATAATACATAAACAGTCACCGGAATATGATTTCCTTGTATCTTCAATGGAAGGTCTTGTATAATGCTGTTACCTTGCAGGTATGTCCCATCCCCCACTATCACCTTGAAGCCAGGTACCCGTTCTTCTGGTAACTTGAGATGTTTGACCACACAGGGTTGTATGAAGTTATCAGAACTACCTCCATCTAATAAGACAGAGACCTTTGTGCCATGGATGAGCCCAGAAAATCTGATCGTGCAAGTTCCCATGGTCCCTTGCGAAGCATAGAGTGATAAGTGATGAAGCACCGGTGAAGAGTCAGAGCCGGCTTCAAGGGAAATGGGAGACCCACTGGTCCAGTTCTGCCTTTCCCATTCCTCTTTGTACTTTGGTTCAAACCCTCTCAAGCAGCAGCAGATTGGTGAGCTCTGCGAATTGCAGATCCCAAATGGTCCACATATGCCATAAACATCGCACTCAGACTTTTCACTTATCCCGTGAAGTTCCCATATCTTTTTCTGGAAATTCCAACTTCGTTTTTCTATTTTACCTTGAGAATTTAACGTTACAATTCTCAATACAGACTTGTCCGGGAAATAAAACTTTTGGTCAAAAGTCCCCTTCCCTTCTTCCATCTGAAGCCCATAAGGGAACATGTATACCCTCCTAGGTATCCCAAGAAACTCTGTGCCGTTCCAGGGACCACTCCGCCAGTAAGGGCGATTTTCTTCCCAGATGAACACTTCAGTAACACTACGAGGTTCAAGACTGCCAGAAAATCTTCCATAGGATGGATCAGACGTACTTTTCCATGATTTAATTTGCACTTTCTCGCCTGTTTTTGGATTAGTACTGAGTTTCATGTCTTGTAAGATTGTATTACAAGGATGCTGGAAACTCTCCCACCCCGATGCTCCTGTAGTTCTATCTACGAGGATTAGGTTGCCGGAATCTAAGAGTTGGGCACTGGAATTGGATGCAATATTTGACACATTTGTCGACCAGACAACCTGTTTTTGCCCATTTAACACAACAAGATTGCCATGCTCTGATATTGTGAGAATCCCAGATCTGTTAGTGGGTAGTTTCGGTTAGCCACCCAAACAACAGAGGATTCTGACACAAATCAAATTCCCACATAGCGATTTGTGGAATTCTCAGGACTGAAGAATCCCAGCGTGAACATGTTGTTACTTGGGCTTAGTTTTATGGGTTCTTTGATCAACAGAGATGATGTGATGGTGTCCAAGGCACACACCAGAACAGTAAAAGAGAACAAATATACAAGAAAAGTATATGACCAGCTAGCATTTCTTCTGAATCCCATAAAAAACATGATAATTATCGGAATTGGAGGCAGAATATATGGGTTTTGGAATGCTGTGAAGGATAATTATGAACTTGTTCTACCATGGTTATCGGACTCTGCAAGCAATACTTCTGTCACAGTAACAGAATAATATGACATCATATGATAGTATTTGGTTCATAGTCCTGTCATCACCAATTCTTTTTCCCCTTTCCTTTTTGGACATGACTGGTTCTGTTCATGGCTTTGAAAAATGCCTCTTCATCCATTAAAAGTAGTCGAAGCAGTTGAAAGCTAGCTTATTCTGCGAACACTGTCATTTGACCAAAACATGAAAGATCCAAGAAACTTGATATAATCACCATAAATATTGATTAATACGTATATTTAGATTCTATGAAGTAAATAATACTGCAATATCACACTTCTTTTATCTATTTGTTATTATTATTTTATATGTTATATATATATATATATATATACCCACACCCCCCAAAGGCAAAGGTCACCGCCCCCATCTTTTCTGGGGAGGGAGGGGGGGTATGATATATATATATGCATATGTATATGTATAAAGTATAAAAAAAAAAGTGAGATGAAATCAAAACAACAATCATACATAAAATAAAAAAGAAAGTCAACGATTTCAGGGGAGAGAGGTCCTACCTAACAGACCCTCCCGACTAGCTTCTGCGAAGCGTCGACAAAGCGAAATGAAAATTTTTACGGGGAGAAAGATTTGGACCACTCTTAGTGGACCCCACCCCACCTGTTACCATGTAATTGTGGGATCATTTAATCTGATTTTTCATTGATATTTAATCTGTAGTCTGAACTATTGGACGCAACGTAGAAACGCCAGTGCGAAAATGACCATGGCGACCATGATGTTGAGAAGATTATATCCATGGTTGTCAAAAACGTGAGTTAAACTCGTGGCAAAGTTGCGTTTTTGCCTGTGCGTGTACGTTTTCCATCTCAACAAAACCCTAAACTTGGATAATGGAGCTATGCGACTAGTCATGTAGCCTCCAATAATCTGCTTGGTTTTTATTGGTAATGGAGCTATGTGAGTGGATTTTATAAATGATGAAAAAGTGGATCCATTCTAATTTTAATTTTTTAAGCATTTGGGATTTATTTATTAAATATTTGAATTTATAATAAATATAAAAATTATGTTATATATAACTCAAATAATATAATAACAAATATATCTATATATATATATATATGTATATATTTTATGTTTAAATTTTATAGTAAATATCACTTGTCAAAAGACTCTGTGTACTTTCCTTTTACTTATTTCACATCATTTAACAATCTCCTTCTTGTCCACGAGGATTTGTACAGCTTCAAAGTTTAGAATAGCAAATATTATTTTATAATGACTATTTATGTATAAGTTTCATTAAAATTTTTATATGAAGTATTATTGTTTATAGATAAATTCTTTTTGAATTAGTATAATTTAAATTGCATTTAAATTTCTTACTTTATGTTGTATTTTAACCATTACGTATAATATAATTAAATATTTTTATCATTATTTATGAATAGAGGTAATATTTTACGAATTTATATTATGAGTCTACTTTTTTCTTATAAATTTATATAAACTCATGAATTTGATATTATTGTTTAAGACTTTACATTATTTGGACATTTTAACACACTCAAAAGTAGTGTACAAATTGGGTTAAAATTTTTATTATAGTTATACTCAACAATCATGTAGTTGAATCAAATTACTCAATTTCCCCTCCCCCTTAATTTTGACAATTTCTCTTGTTGATGTAACATATGTCATTGTATTAAAAAAAAAAATCATCATAGCCATTGAAAACCTCACATATCTTCAAAGTTAATTTAGAATAAATATTATTTTTAATGATTAGTCAAAACAAAGAAAACAAAAGGTTATGAGAGAGTTTTTAATAGTTATTAAATGATGAATGTCTTTGGTTTGATTTTAAAATGATATCATCAAAGACCTAAGAAAAAACAAAAAGTAGAAAAAGGAGGTTTTGCATTACTCATATGACTAATTTCACACACCTTGATCGGCAATGACGGCCTATGTATTTGGGTAGGTAATGTGACAATTATAGGTATGATAAATCGATAAAAAAAACATATATGAATGTGTCAGACACAAATTCTTTTCGACTTAGTCTTATCATCTGTAACACCATATATTTCTAACTCATTTCGCAATATTCCCATGCTTTATGTGATGCATTCCATGAAGAAAGTAAGAAAATCCATTAAAATAATATATTTCTTTGCATTGCGTCATATATAAAAATTCCATTTGATGTTACGTGTACCATGTGAGCTCATACATCACATTTTCATATTTTTTTATACGAATAAAACTCATTTACATCATCAAAAGTGGCCTACATCTCAAATAACTCGAAGGAATGCATGAAATATGCATATATAATTTTGGCCAGTTTTGTCCGCATTTTTGTCATAACTTTGAAAAATCGTAACTAATTCTAGAAAAATCGAAATCACGCATTCTTAGCCATTTTGGAAAGCTACACATGTCTAATTTATGCTAAAAATATGTTCAGACCATAACATCTAACATAGAGGACATTTGATATGAGAAATGGTCCAGAGGTCAAGCTATCCACTGATACTGTCACAGAATTCTATAGCAAATTTAAAAAATATCCAATTAATTCCACAAAAATCCAATCAATGCAAATGATACTAATTTAAAAATATGTGGATGTTAGTTAGAGGGAAACAATAACTCCAAATCAGTTCAAGTATTCCCAGACCTCAAAATCCAATCAAACAATAATAGAGGTCGGCTGGAGTTTCTAATACTGGACTAGATATTTGAAAATTCATATCTCTCTCTCTAAACCTCCAAATGAGGTGATTCTGATACAAGTCACTAGGAATGTCTAGTTTCTCTATATAAAATTTTGTGTCAATTAGACATCATTTGAGCCCTGTGTGACAGATTTTATTTTTGGACCAGTATGAACAATGACATAACCAAAATTAGAAAATTTTCCAACTTTAAAAATTTATCAAATATTCTCTAGATCTCCAAAAATTTTGCTCTTTAGCTTTCCAAAAATATCTCAACAAGCTCTAATTGCATGTCAAATCTCAGATCAAGAAGAGCTCATTTGGATAAAAAGTGACATAGGGTTCCATTATGGTCAATTTTGGCACCATATAGGATACTAAAATATCCAAATAGCTTTCTTTAGGTTTTGGTACCTCTTGGGCAAGTTTAAAACCATTATTATGGCTTGTGTGAGTTGCCCAAATGGTTCTAAACTCTATGCATCTCATTTTCGCCATTCCATCCACACTTATATACATTTCCATAATGTCATTCAAGAAGCTCATTTGCCAAGGCATGTTGAAATCACATTCTAATGGTCACCTAACATATTCTCTCATTCATACATGACATATTATCATAATTACATGTGTTCATGACATCATGATACATATACATCCATAGATTATATTATTTGTCAATTGTATGGTTTCAAAGTAACAAAATTCAAGCACTTTGTTGTCATCCTCTCATCCTCAAGGGGTTGGCTTCCATTACTTTGTTCTCTTAATCCACTTAGCATGTTAGAACTTTGGAAAGGATGCAAACAAGTCTCCCATTCAATCATATATAATAAATGCAAACAAGTCTCATAAATGCATGTATGGTCATGTTGACATGTGTAAACATTCAATAAGTATTTTCATCATTTAAGAATGTCATACATAGTATACAAAGGCTTGCCAAGCAAGTGGATTAGCCTCACCCAATTTCTTATGGATTTTAGACTTGCCTCACCCATTCTTTAAGAGATTTTTGGACTCAACCATACTTTTGAGAAACTTTTTGCTTTGTCTCAACTAATCTCAAGGGTTCTTGACTCATCCTCACCATGGCTAAGGGTTCTTGGCCTCACCACACTCAAGTAAACCCAAGCACACATCAAAAATATCATATAAGAGCATATTGTGACATTATGGCACCATGGAATTAAAGTCATGCTAGAACGCTTTTCATGGCTTAAAAATATACATACATACATTCAAGACAAGCTAAGCACACATCTATGCATGAGAGAAGGTGGAGAAAGCTACCTTGTACATAATTACACACATTTTCTCTTGAATCCAAGCTTTCCTTTTTGGCCACACACACACAAAAGTGTGGGGATGGTTTCTCTTAGCCTAAACAAAATTTATGAGAGCCAATTAGGTTTATGAACTCAATTCTAAGGCCACACACTCACTTAGACACTAGCTTAGTCTATAACTTCATTATGGTTTCATAATTGCACCTAATGAAGTAATACCTCTCAAATAAATTCTAGGCTCCATTCTTTCCTTTCAAATATGATTATTGACTCCTTTAAAACCTCTTGGAGTCATCACACAATCAAAACCAAGAGCCTAGCTATTTTAGGTCATAATATGGACCATAAAGTACCAACTCACTTTCTATAGGTTCTAAATTTTTTCCAAGGCCTCCCCTCATTTTCATTCATCATATATGACTCAAGAATGGGCTTAGAAAAATTTAAAACTCTCCCTAACTGCACAAACCCCTTTAGGCCAAGGCTATGGAGGAAATAGGATTTCTTGAAGTTTGCTTTATTTTCTCAAAGGAGGATGCATGTGGGGAGTCTCTTAGGGATCTTAGGAGCTCATTTAAACTCTTATTTAGGCCTAGGAATCATCATACAAACTCATATTTTACAAAGTGCAATTGAAACCCTAGAAATTGCATCTTGAAATCTAATAGGTTTTTGTTAATTCCCTTTCCATATTCTTAATCTCCATACTTCTTTTTCTTAGATTCATCCTTGGTTCTGCCTAAAAATCAATTCCTCCTAGGGTTTATCATGTTAGGTGAAATGGAAGAGGAGAGGAACCAAAGGTAGCAACCATATGAAGAGAAATTATCTAGTTTTCTTGCTTTTTCTCACTTGAATCTTGCTTTCTCCAAGCTCCTCTCTTCAAATCCGAAATTTCCCCTTAATATCTTCCTTAAAACAGATTTGAAAACTTCATTTTAATCAAAGGAAACAAAGGAGGATGGAGGAGAGGAGGTTTGGATGGAAGAAAGCATAGAAAACTACCAAGAATCTATACCTTTTTCTTAATTTTTCTCTTCCTTTTCTTCCCCTCCTTGTGAGCCTAAGAGAGCAGATCATATTTTGTTTTTTGGGCAAAACTTTTGTGCTTAAGAAGATGGGAGAAGAAAGGAGAAGTGTGTAGGAGCTTCTAGAAACACACTTTTTCAAAAATTCCAATTTTGTCTTTTCATAATGGCAATTTTGTTTTGGCTTCATTTTAGCTCCTTTTTTAGAATCATATTTTCCATTATAAAAATTTAGGTTTCCAATTTAATAAAATTCCTTTGAAATCACTCAATTTAGAGCTAAAACTTTATCAAACGAACCGGTCAAAGTTTAGGTCAACTGACGTTGAAAAATTACACCAGAGGGGTTTTACCAGTCTCAGGGCTTTCCATGGTTTTTGGGGCCTTTGAGAACCTTGGAAAACTTAAAAATTTCATTTAAAAAGCCTTGCTGTATGTTTTTCCAAAAGTTGCACTTATTTACGAAAATACTATTATGTTTCGTCAGTTTCTATCATAATTTATTTCTCCGTCCTAGCTCCATTTTTCTTTCTGTCTGAGGTGAGGATTCTCATTTTTAGGAGTTTAGAATGCTTCCTAAATTTTTTGGGACCTTAACTACATCATCTCAGGGGACTTCCTTTTGTATCCAATGAGTTTCATTCGTTTACGGAGAAACCGTACGTTATGTTTCTCACGTTTTCTCTTGCTTTTAGAAAACTGGATATTACATCATCTATGTAGAATAAGTCTATCCAAAAATCACTAATTACAATTTGATACTTGAATAAAAAAGATAAAATGACATTTAGAAGAAAAGAAAGCTGTTGAAATTTTAAAACAGTTTTAATTCATTCATTTCTTCTAATGTCGTAAAGACTTTACCATGGGCACTGTGATTAGCATGCCAAATGTGTGTCCTTCTTGGTCCTCTCAATGCTCTAATGCTCACTAGACTACTATCTTGCCAAGTTTTCAAACTTGGTATCATTTAATGGGCTAACAACTCAACCCTTAAATCATTCTACAACCTTAAGTGGCAAGGGCATAGCCAATCATATAGTGAACAAAATTAAATTTAAGGCTAAAACATAGAATCACTTGCCAATGTTTTATGCATTATCTTGAAAAAGTTAGTTTAAAGACCAAGTTTTGGTAGTAGTGTCAAAACGATTTCATAGCTATGAATCCTTCTTCATTCTAATTATAATGTTCTCCTAATAAAGATTTTCACTTTCCTTTCATAGTCATCAAATAATGATTTAAATTGTAAATTGGAAGACTAATTTTTGAATTATGAATTGTAAATAGTATTGAATCGTACAATTCAAAGACATAGTTATAAATAGGTTCAAATGTACATAACTCCTTTGACCTTTCAAATTTAAAATAAGCCCTCTACCTCTCATTCTTTTTTACTAGTAACCCCTTATCATTAATATCTTTATTATCTTATTAACAGAAGTTGCCATGTCAAATTAAATGATGAAGCATGATATCTTACATGAAATTAAGATCATTTAACCAATTTTTCCTAAACCAAAATTCAGTAAATAAAAGGGCCAAATAAGTCATTCTCCACTAAAGTAAAATTTTTAGCGCACCAAAGTTCCATGCATCTCCTTTACTTAACATCTCTTTGAATTCCATTCTCACAAAATAGAGCTTTGACTTCCTCTCCAATTCTTTTCACAGTGAACAGAGCTTTAAACACCTTTTATCTGTAACATCGTCATCCTCTGAAGCACATTCTCACCAATTTTGTCATTCTGCACTTCTCAAATGATTACTGTGATTTAACATGCTTACCTTAAACACTCCCTGAATTCAACATCTAGACCCTAGTGGAATTCAACTTTTATCAAGTTTGCTAAAGCATTTGGCAAAGGTAAAACACTTGGATATTTTTTTGTCAAATTGAACTGCTGATAATAATCAATAGGTTGATCATTTTGTCAATAGCTTTATTTAGATCCTTTAAAAAATATCTTACACTTTAAGGAAACCATGTTCTAATTGATCACCTTAAAATATAAAAGATGTCATTTTATATTAGCAAATAAAGTAAAATTGATTCTACTATTTTTTTTAAATAACTTGTTGGCAAATTTACCTTCTGACGTGTACTAATCCATGGTATTTTTTTTAAAAAATTCTTTAATCATGTTTATTTACCTTCTTTTTAATTGGTATAAAGTTTTATAAGGGGATAGAAAAGATATTACAGGGCATAACTATATATAAACTAATCAAAGCCAGCCTATACAAGTATCTATATGTAATTTTTCTAGATAAAGTCATGTACAAGAATCAAAACAAGCCTGAAGAGGAAATAATTTTTTTAAAAAAAATTTGTGTTAAGTGGTTGGAATTGTTGACAATAACCTTAGAAGTTCACCATGGAGGGAAGCTTGTGTACATACCATGCTTAGCTTGTGTGGGAGGGGAAAATAGTGTATGAAGATTATGACATAAACTTCTTCAATGTCTTTGAGATAATAAACTTTTTAGGGACTTTGGGCTATGGAAACTTCACCAAAATTTAATGGAAGTTTGAAGAAGAAGACATGGGAGAGCTTACCTCTAGATTTAAGAAGCTAGAAACTAACCAATGCAAGGTTTTAGAAATTTATGTTGAGCATATTGTGGAGGAAAAGCAAAGGATTGACGAGGAGAAAGAGTATAAGAGTGCTGAGGAGGAGGAGTCAGACACTAAGGTTGATATGATTGGGTGTAAAATTTTTAATAGTGATGCTAAGTAGCAAGATTTATTCTTTGAACATATTGGTTAAGGGTTAGAGGTAGAAGTGATGGATTGATGCACAGTGGACCATATGCAACAATACCATCCTGGAACCTATTAAACTCAATGATTATGGATCTAATTGGGATAGGGAGGTGCCTTTTGATCACGATGATAGTAATGAGTTAGTGAGCTTGGGTGGATCAAATAACAAAGGCCAATAAAAAGGAGGACAATTTCATATTGAGTTCAATGAGAAAACAAACTTTAAGAGACCTATCCATCTTCAAGTTGGTATGAAGTTTGCTAACTTCAAAGCTTACAGGTAAGCATTAAAGCAATACACTATTGAGAATGGTGTTAAGTTCAAATACATAAAGAATGAAGTGTCACAAATTAGGGTGAGCTGCAAGCATGATTGTGGATGGATTATAAATGCATTAAGGACTCATGCAAGAGATGCATTTCAAATTAAATCATTCCACGAGAATGAACACAATCATGGATAGAAAAGAGAGAATAAGTGGGTTACTATAGGTTGGTTGTCCAATAAGCACATTGAGCACATTAGGGAGCAATCAGATTAGAATGTAACAAACTTTTCAAATCAAGTGCAAAGGGAACATAATGTTGAAATATTAAAGTTTCAAGCATACCAAGAATAAATAAAAAGGCATTTGATGTGCATGAGAGTTGCAATGTAGAGCAATTTGCTAAAGTATATGCCTATTGTGGAGCAATAATGAAATTTAACCTTAGAAGCATGATGAGGGTCAAGGTATAACATTAGAAACTTCTTGTAAACACAAGGTTTATCTTTATTTTGGATGAAACCAAATTGTTTGACTTCATCATTAAAATGAAGATTCCAACTCTGAGATGCTTACTTCAATCCATAAATGGATCTTTGAAGCTTGCAAACTTTCCCAGTATCCTCTAGATGAACAAAACCTTCAGGTTGTGTCATGTACACATCTTTAACTAGGTTTCCATTAAGAAACATAATTTTGATGTCCATTTGCCAAATCTTGTAGTCATAATACATGACTATGGCAAGAAGGATCTTGATTAACTTAATCATAGCGACTAGTGAAAAAGTTTCATTATAGTCTATACCATAGGTTTGTTTGAATCCTTTTACAACCAATCATGCTTTGAAAGTATGCACTATGCCATCAATGTTAGTTTTCTTCTTAAAAAACCATTTACACCCTATGATTTTAACACCTTTAGGTGGATCAATCAAGGTCTAAACTTAATTATCATACATGGATTGTATTTTAGATTTCATGGCGTCAAGCCACAACTCAGAATCTGGTCCTATGACAGCCTCTTGATAGGTAGTTAGCTCATCTTGTTCTATGAACAACACATCAAGACTTTCAGTCATGAGAAATCTATATCTCTTTGGTTGGCATAATGTCCTATTAGACTTTCACGGGCCTTATGTTACCTAAGTAGGCTCAATAACTCCTTGTAAGTCCTTTTGATTCTTCATCTCTAGGTCAATCCCATTTTATACTTCTCGAACTTTTTCGAGATGCACCTTGCTCCCACTGGTTCTTTTGGATATAAATTCTCTTTCCAAAAAAAATATCATTTTGAACAACGAACACTTTGTTCTTAGGGGGATAGTAGAAGTGGTATTCCTTGGTTTCTTTGGGATAACCCACAAAAAGGCATTTTATAGACCTAGGTGCTAACTTGTCTAAGGCTTGTTGCTTGACATACACCTTGCATCCCCAAATTTTGAAGAAAGACAAACTGGGCCTCTTCCTAATCCACTTCTCATATGGTGTCTTTTGAACTGCTTTAGATGGAATATGATTTAATGTGAATGTAGCTGTTTCTAGGGCATGGCCCCAAAAAGATGATGGAAGATCTGTCTAACTCATTATAGATCGAACCATATCCAATAGCATTTGATTCCCCCTTTCAGAAATACCATTCCATTGTGATGTTCCTGGTGGAGTTAGTTGTGAGATGATCCTACAACTCCTACGATGGTTAATAAATTCTTAACTTAAATATTCTCCACCTCGATTAAATTGAAATGCCTTAATAGTTCTACCAAGTTGATTTTGTACTTCATTTTAAAAAATTTTGAACATTTCAAAAGACTCAGGCTTATGTTTCATTAGATAAACATAGCCATATCTATTGAAATTATCTATAAAGGTAATGAAATACCAATATCCTCTTTTATAAGAGAGCCTTATAAATTTAAAAATTAGTAGATTAATTTCATCCATTTCCTTTCTCAAGAAAAAATGCAATGTCCTATCATAAATAAGATAATTTCCTATTCGAAATAGGAAACCTTCTAGAGAACAAATACATTAAATGTGGGTATTATATTCATTGAATCTAGATACTTTCTAGGTCTAATGAATTTGAACATTCTAGTTCATGTTGGCCCATTCTTATGTGTGACTCTATAGGCCTATATAATACTAGCAGTGGGCCTAAAACTTCTTTTAGCCCATAAGTCATAAGTGGCTTCTAGTAAAACATTATAACTATTTAAATTATATGAGGATCGATGGTCCGATACAATCTATCTTATTGCCCATGTCAAGTCCCTTTTGTCACACGATATCTAGATCAAGTACAAGGTATGGAGACGTCATCCTTGTATTGCTTGACCATGCTTTCTTGATATCTCAGTAGATTATCAAAACAAATGAAACTCTTTTTATTTAAGCACAACCATGCATTTATCATTCTTATGAATCGAGGGGCCTAAAGATATCTCTCTCTCTACAAAAGGAACAAATCCCATCTTGACCAGTCATCTTTTTCTGCATATATCCTATTATATCCAATTATAACCTTTATGATCACCCAATTAAAAGTGACATTTGATTATGTCAAAGTATAAAGTTCCTCATATAGGAATCTATGACAGTCTCAAGTTTAAGGGTTCGGTGATATGGCTATGTATGAGATATGCTTATGACCTAATCCATATAACTATTTCAAGAACGATTGGTCCAACAATTGGTCCCTAAGAAATGCCTATGTCTTTGATTTGTATCTGCATACATGATCATCTTATAATCATTAATCAAAATCATACTAGTTTTAATTCATTAGTGCTCCCACGATGATGATTGACCAGGGACATTTATGATAACTATAATTACCCAAGGATCTTATTAAATGGTAAATATACAAACAATATAATAATGATAATAAAACTTTTTATTAAATCAATACAATGTTTACAGTAAATTGATAGGTTTAGGGCACAATCTCTAATAATTCTTTTACAAAGTTAGAAGTTCTCCATCAATTAACTATAATTGTTCAGTATTGCTAAAGTTTTTTAAGCAATATGATCATTGGAAACAAGAGCATCACCATGATATTTAGTTGAATTGAGAAAATTGAGTAATGAAACATTTAAAAGATACTATTTATACTGCTCGAGAGAGCAGGAAAAGACTACAATGGATTAAAGAATTTATCTAGGAGGAGCTTTATGCCCATTGGAACTCTAAAGAATTTTGATCAACAGGTGAGCAGAAAAAGAAGAATTATGCCTCCACTTCACACTTTGAAGCTTCTTTGTATGTAGGAGAATCCATTTTTGTGGAAGAATATACTAGAAGATTGGTATTTATTTGACAAATCTATTTTTTGATTTATTTACATAATTTCAATTAATTGTTTTTTTTTTGTTATGCACGCCTAAGAATTGAACAGAAATCCTTTGTATTATGAGATTTATTTAAAAGTACATTTACATAAATCTACTTACACTTAGGTGGATCAAAAATAAAAAAGCTATTTAAATACGTGTGTAACAATACATACATATATATATATATACACATATATACATATACATACATACATATATATATATATATATATATATATATATATATATATATATATATAATTTTAACTTTTCTATTCTTTTGCATTTTGCATTTATAGGATACCTTTTAAAAAGAAAAAATAATGTGAAAAGTTCACGTGACAATTCATTAGATTTGAATTTATTTATACAAGCTGCTAATGGAAAAAAAGATAGGCACGATTTATAGATCGGGTAATATGTCATGCAAAATATTAGAAATTTCTAATACTGAATATACATACATAGAAGAAGCATTATCTAGTTAAGTGCCATCATATCTTCATTTAGCCTACATACAAAAGATGATAAGAAATGAATTTATCAATATTTCAACATAATCTTATCATACTCAATTTTAAGAAGAAAAGAGATAAATTGAGGAGCTTCGATCATAAATAAATGAATTAACTCATTGTTCTCAATCATTGTTTAAGGTTAGAGTAAGCTCATCCTAACAAAAATTAGCTCGTAGTTCTCGTATTCCATATGAAGTTAGAGGTAATGAAGATGAAGATGATGATAATGAATAAGAGTAAGGTTAGGGGCTTGTTTAATATTTTCTATAATGGACATATGTTAACCTAATATTTAATCCTTTTTAAATTCTAAGTTAAATATACACACACACACACATATATATATATAATCTTTGTTCTAATTTTGCATATACATATATATATATATATATTAATTTGTAGCATGTAAAGAATTAAAGAAGTTTAATATTATTTTATAAAAATGTAATATAATATAAATCCATGTACTTGCTAAAAGTTTAATATTATTAACATAACTTCTATAAAAAAAATTTCAAATGCATAAATGTATAATGATATAGTACAATTATGCCTTTATTTTTCTTATAATTTATCTATTATCTACCTTTTACCTTTATTATGCAAACAAATTTAAATACAAAAATTTTATAGGGGAAAAAAGGGAAAACTTTATAACTAATGGGGTAAAAAGAGAAAAAGAAAAAGAAAGAAAAAAAAAAGAGGTGGGGAGGAGATGTTTGACTGTGTTAGGCAGTCAGAAGTTTGGTCTAACTGCATTGTAGTTGAAATTGTTCTAATTGTATTGTGGTTAGAACATGTTTGACCGTGTTGCAGTTAGAAGATGTCCAACCACGATTTGGTTGGACATCTCCAACTACAATTTAGTCAGAACATCATCCAGTTGTATTGTAGTCGGACTAGTTCAAATTGCGGTGTAGTTAGAACTTGTTCATCTATATTTTTGTTAGATAAGTATGACTACAATGTAGTCGAACCATCTCATAGTCGGACTAGTTTGACTGAGACACAGTTAGAAGTCGAATGGTTCTGACTGCTTTATAGTCCAAAATCATCTGACTTTTAGTGAGATTTCATTCTCTCTCCAGATGTAGCCAAATGAAAAAAAATTATCATTCTTTTTGCATAATTCTTCATCTTTATATTACAATTTCAAAATTATTTTGATGACATTATTTTTTTTCCATTGTTTGGATTATATTTTTATTAAAATATTTTATAATCCTTGTGAGAAAAAATAAGCCACTCATGAAACTAAAATTTAAAATAGCATAACATATAATTTTTTTTTTCATTTGCATAAATGCTAATAATTAAATAGCTAAATACTTCCTACCCAATATTTTATAACATATTTCCCCAAATGGTCAAACAAACAATTGAACCATAATAGATAATAGAGGATGGATTCAAGTTTAATTACTAAAAGTTGTAGTAGCCAATAGGTCATTTACATTAATTTAGCAACACTTACATACCATCATCCCACCATGTTCTAACTATTAGCAAACATCACCTCATCACCCAAAAAAAAAATCATTTTCTGCTTAATACTTCATTTATAGCTATTCAACAACATTTACAGAACATTCTAACTATTAGTGAACATCACTCAAAATAATTCATTGTTGGTTCAAACATGCTACATCAAAATTACTACAAAAAACAACCAACATCAAGACTATTGCACCTACTTATCCTATAAACTTTTTGATCCACCTCACCTTTAAAACATCTAAAATAGTGGGAAAGCACACAATGGCCTATTATCATGAGATATCTATATATAAGCCAAGCAGACTTCATTTGTAGTTAACTTATCAATTGTAAGCAAATTAGTTAATAGATTAACTGCTTTCTTATCAACGTTTGTATCACAAGCTAAACAATTGATACCCTAATATATGTTTTCTGCAACAAGTGGCAATTATTGATCTATTTTTTTAGTTATATCCTTTAGCCTTTCTAACAATTTCCTTGCATGATTATGCTTATAACTTCTTTGTTTCCAAGAGGATGAGAAGCTTTATTTGTAGGTGTTGGAGCAGCATCAACATTTACTAATCTTGATCTATATCTATATTTCATAGGTTGTCAACTAAGTCTTTAGTTCCAGGACCATTTTGAGGATGCATCTTTAATATCCTCAATATCTTGAACATTTTGTCTTCTAGCCCTATCATTTCCTCAAACAATGCATAAATCTTCAAAGTATGGAAATGGCTTATATCTAAATGTAGCCCCATACTTATGAACCTACAAATCACATATATGTGTTTGTGAATTGGACAACACCTATTTGTTAATAAAAGGGAAAAAGTACACAACTTACCTTAACATCATCATTCCATATATCCTTATCAACTATGATACATTTTGATATAGGATCCCATTCGAATCCAAAGGTGTTAAAGCAATATGCCATATCATATAGTTTGGAACATGATTGCTTTAGTGTTTTTAGTCAAGACTAAATATGAGGAACTCCCTTGAGGCTACATCCTAGGCTTCTTTCATCCATCATCCTTTCCAACTACTTCAAATGGCCTGGTTTGGAACTACTATTTGTCATATATTTTTGGCCTATTCACAACTCCATAAGGCATTCAACAAGTATTGCATCCTCAGATGGAGCCCATTGATGGTTTTTGGGTTGAAAGTCAAACCCTATAGTAGGATCCATATAAAGAAGCTATAGCACAAATAAAAATTAAACATATTAAGGACAATTAGATGGATGTTAACTAGAATTAAACAATTACCAACCATAACTGCCAATCACATTAAATATTACAAAATGCATAATATTAGTTGAAATCTAATATAATCAATATTTCTCAACAATGTTAAGCACTCAAAGATTATAAGTATCATATTAGCATTACATAATAACAGTAATAATAATTCCAATAACTAGTTAGTTTCTCAATAAATGCAAGCATGTTATTAGTGTGCCTGATAAGTTGTTAACTTTACAAACATATTATTTGCTATTTCTCTCAATTTTATTCCTTACATTCTACTCCACTAACCCCATCTATGGATTCGTCCTCATTGTCTTCTCGAGTTATGAGATTATGTAACAAGTAGGAAACTAGTATTACTTTATTATGTGTCTTTATTAGGTAGTTAGAGGGACTCCTAAGTATTACCCATCATTCTTTCAAGATTCCAAATGCCCTTTCAATCACATTTCAAGCCATTGCATGTCACATATTAAAACAATCATGTTGGCTTGACAGGTAATGACCATGTTGCCATTAACTCAAGTGGTACCTTTGTCTTATATATGGTGCAAGAAATCTATTACAATTAATATAACCCACATAAACCAAATAGTATTTACCTATATCATCACAGATATTTAAACAGTTAGTTTAGACATTGAAGGAAACAAAAGTATTTAAAACTACAATTATGAATCTATAATGTCAAAAAAGACAATCATTAATATACTTACTCTAAGGGACCTCTAATCCATGTCTCCTACTAAGTGCATCTCACAAAACATGACCATTAGGTGTAGAACCTTCCCAGCCTAGCAATACATAAATAAATTGTGTATCATGTGAGCATACACCAAGAATATTAGTAGTGATTAATCCTTTCTGATTATGATATCAAGGCTTGTCCACTGTAGGTACTTGAATTAGAATATGTTTTCCATCAAGTACACCAAAGCAATTCTAAAAATAAGGGAGTTAATTAGAAATGTGACAAAAATTCATAATAAAATTAATATTATTTGCCATACTCTTTACCTCAAATCATTTTCATTTTTCGTCCTTTGAGTTTTCAACTAAAGGCTTAGGTTTTTTTAATAGTTCTCTATCTAAAAGCATTATTAAGTTCAACATTCTGTTAAAGTATCAACTAATAGTTTTTCTTGATCTTTCAAAGTACACCTCTACTTGCTTATCAACTAGCATTTTTTTGGCAGGTTTAAGTCCTCCAATTTGATCAAGTATGGCATAAAGCCAATCAAACATCACTCTATGCATTCTAAGTTGGTCATAACATGTAGAGTCACTACTATATACCAAGCTCCTAAGGTGAACTTACTTTAGTGGGAAGTCAATGGTGTATGACTTATATGTCAAATGATAACAACTCAAAGCTACAGTGATACATATTTTTATCATCCACTAACATCTATGTTACATGACAAATAAAAATCAAACTGGTATATGAAGAATGATATTGTGGCTAATGTCATTTATATCAGAATAGTGCATACTACTTGTTTTATATTGTCAAAATAATATGAAATAGTTGATACTTTATCAAATTGCAACAAAACATAGCCAAACAAATCACATTAATATGATATTATAATAAATGGTTATGCTTAATAGCAATAATTTATATTTAAAAATGTAAGTTTAATAAAGAAGAAAAACTAATTTGAATTTTTTCTATCCAATAATTATAAAGCATGAAAAGAAATTTACAAGAATGGTATATAACAATTATTAAAAAAAATCCTTTATTAATATATATATATATAATGCCTAAAACTATTTTGCTATGATAACAGTTAGAAGGAACGCAAGACCAACAATACAACAGATTGACAACCCATAGAAGAAAAGCCATGACAAATAGTTGCAACTATTCATTTCATTGCAAATAGTGCATAAGCATTTAATTAGTGAGAATGGGTTAAACATTCTATAAAACTTATAACCGAAAACATGCCTGTTTGGATGGATAATAGTAGACCAATCAAAGTAGAGCTATAAGAAATCAGATGATTTTCATAATAGTGCTAAGGGCTAACCATGTTAAGTTGATCTAAATGGAAAAGATAGACAAATAAATAGTAGTACGTATTAATTGGTAAAAAGGTCATTATATCTCTATTTGAACGTTGCATAAAAACAACACATAATACAAAAGAAAGTGCATAGTATCCTTTCTTTCCATATTTGTTTCCATTTCTTATGACTTTCTTGTAACTAAACACATTTGCCAATAGATTTCTTTCGCTTTTAGTTTCCTTTGCGATAACAAATGTAATGTTCGATTTTCGTTAAATGACGGAAACAAGAGCATTTTCAAAGCAAGTCCCCCGAAATGAATTAGTTAAGGTCCTGAAAAATTTGAGTGACATTCTAGACTCCTTAAATGAGAATTTTAGGCTCAGACGAAAAGAAAAATAGAGTTAGAATGAAGAAACAATTTCTTATGAAAAACTTACAAAACATAATGGCATTTTCATAATTTTGAGCAAATTTCAGAATTCACATAAAATTTTGAGTTCTCTGGAGTTCTCAAAGGCCCTAATAACTATGGGAAGTCCCGAGACAGTTAAATCCCCCTCCAGTGGATATTTTCCAACGTCGGTGTCTCTGAACTTTGACAGATTCGTTCGAGAAGGTTTTAGTTTCGATTTAAGTGATTCCAAAGGCATTTTACTAAATTGGGAACCTACATTTTATAATGAAAAAGATGATTCTAAAAAAGGAGCTAAAACAAATGAGAAACAAAAATGCTAAGAACGAAGGGTAAAATAGGAATTCTTGAAAAGTATTTCTTCCTCCCACCTATAAATAGGTGGCGCCCCACTATGTAATATCATAATTTCTTAGCTCATTCCATGCTATTTTTATATCTCATATCAATCAATACATATGAGAGGTAAGAAAATGGCATTAAAATATCGATTATTTTTATGTTACATTGCGCATAAAAATTTTGTTCAGTGTTATGTGGACCGTGTAAGGTCATACTATACTTTCTCATATTTAATTACATGTTACAACTCATTTGAATCATAAAATCATACCCACAACTCAAGAAAACCGAAATGGAACCTAGAATATGGAGGTTTATTTTCGGCCAGATTTGACCCCTTTCTGGCCAAAATTTGAAAAATTATAACTAATTCTTGAAAAATCAAAATTACACATTCTTGGCCATTATGGAAAGATATGGATGTATACTTTATAATAAAAATATGGCCATACCATAACATCCATCACAGAGGGTGTTTGATATCCAAAAAGGCCCAGAGGTCAAACTGCCTCTTGATGCTATCACAAATTTTGCAACAAACTCTGAAAATGTATAATTAATTTTAAAAAGATCTAACCTATGCAAATGATACCAATATAGAAAGATGTGGATGTTAGATAGAGGAGAAAAATATTTCCAGACCACCTCAGGTAGTCTAAATCTTGAAATTCAATAGAATAATAACTCAGCTCGGGTAAGGGTCCTGATACTAGATAGAATGTTCAAAAATTCATATATCCCTCTCTAAACCTTCAAATGAGGTGCTTCTAGTTGAAAAAAATCACAAGGAATGTCTAATTTCTTTGTATAAAATTTTGTGGTAATTGGACATCATTTGCCCTATGAGTAACAAAATTTAATTTCGGACCAGTGCTACAGTACCAAAGACTAAAACTAGAAAAATTCTCAACTTCAGCAATTTGCCAAATATTACATAGATCTCCAAAAATTTCTAATTTTAGCTTTCCAAAAAGCTCTCAATAATCTCTAGATGCATACCAAATTTCATACCAAGAAAAGCTCATTTGGACAAAAAGTGGTATAGCCTCCTAAAATGATAAGTTTTTGCTCTATATGGGTAACCAATTTGTCCAGTTGGCTTTCTTAATTGTTTGGCACCTCTTGGGCAAGTTTCAAAGCACAAATATGACTTGTAGAGACTATCCAAATAGTCCCAAACTCTATGCATCTTATTTTGGTCTCTCAACATTTATTTATGCACTAAACACACATGCCATTCAAGGGTCCAATTACATATCTTCATTGATTTAATACTATATACATTATACATATAGTCTATACATCATATTACATATGCTCAAAGTGTTACACAACCAAAAATAATATGTACAATGCTTCTTGATACTCCATTACAATTTACACTACAAATTAAACAAAGTGTAGCCTTTTAGTATTCTTAGCTTGCATTTTCTTGGCCTTAGGCATCACCTAGACATTTTAAGCATGAGAGGGAAAGGGGAGTGAGATTCCAAGAATCTCAATAGCTCACACATCCGTTCACACCATATTCAAGGCATACATACATCAAATATATGAATATGCAAGCATAAAGTGTGCAATAAATCTCATTTCATGCCACATCAACATGTCAAGACTACTTTTATGCTCTAGGGACTTTTGGTTTAGCCTCACCCTATTTTTAAGACTTTTGGATTTGCCTCACTCTTGGCCTAGGGACTTTTGACCTAGCCTCACCCATTCAAGGGACTTTTGGCCTTGTCTCATCCATGCCATGAGACTTTTGGCATCTCCTCACCTTTATCAAGGGACTTTTGGCATCACCTCACCCTTATGAGCTCTTTCTACAATCATAGTCATTCAAGAAGACACATTGGTACCAATGCAATTTTAAGACATCAAGTGTCATGTTCTCAAATCGCAAGAGTATATACAAGCACACAACATATACATATGCACACAAGAATGCAAGAGAATGAGGTGGAGAGCTACCTTTTAATTTATGCGAGCTTACTTTGCCAACTCCTTTCCCTCCTTGGTCTCACAAGAGCACTTAGGTGGAGTAGGGTTCTCTTGACCTATACATCACAAACATCACACAATTACACACTTGAAACAAACTAAGACACTAGGTTCACTCTTAAACACACACTTAGTTCCATAATGGGCATATTGGTTCCATAAATGGTCCATTGAAGCAACTCATATCTTCCAAGTTCTAGGATCCATTCTCTTGTTTTTCTAAACTTCTTGGACTCATTTAAGGTCCCTGGAGCCATTATATATTCAATTGCACAATTGAAAGACCAAGTTGCTTCATAAGGCACCATTATGGACACCATTGTCCCATCTCCCAACTTATGGCTCCTAATTTTTTTCAATGATTTCTCCCATATTCTAACATCATATAAAGTCCCAAACCAAGGCTAGAAAAAATTAAAACATCCCCTAGCCTAATGAATCTAGCTTGGCTAAAATATGCACCATAAGGAAGGTTTATGGACTTTGTGATTTTTCCTTGATGGGAGAGCCACTTGGGAGCTTTCTAGAAGTCTTAAGAGCTCAAGGAAACATTCAAATAGCCAAGAAAATATTCACACAAAATTAGATTTTGCAAAACCCTAGAAAGCACTACACTTTTCTAACTTGTTTTCTATTGGTTTTTCTTAGGATTTCTTACCATATTATTTATCCTTACAATCTTTTCCCTAGGTTTCTCCCTTGGTTCCACCCAATATTCATCTCCTTCTATCCCCCCTAAGCTGGCTGAAACTATCACAAAGAGGAGCAATCAAGATCAAGCATTAAGAATGGAAAAATACCTTAGTTTCAAGCTTGTTTTCAAAGCTTTTCTTCCTTAATTCCCTTCTCCTTGGAAAATTTGAATTTTCCCCCTTAGGTCTGGGTCAAAATAGAACCAAATCATTTAAAAAATCCATGGAAAGAAAGGAGGAAAAGAGGAGAACAAGATTGGAGGAAGATAAAGCAAGAAAACCCATGAAATTACCTAGTTTCTCCTTGGTTTTCTTCCTCTTTTGATGCAACTAAGGAGCTTTTATTTTTCTATAAATTGGGCAAAAGAAGTTGTGCTCAATAAAAGGAAGAAGATGGAAGAAAAGTATGGAAGTATTTAGGACATTCTAGAAGCTTTTATTTCAAATTTTGCCTTTCTGTAATAGCAATTTTGTTTTGACTTCATTTTAGCTCCTTTTTTAGAACCATCTTTTTCACCATATAATTTAGGTCCCCAATTTAATAAAATGACTTTGGAATCACTCAATTTGAAGCTAAAACCTTATCGAATGAATTGGTCAAATTTTGGGTCAACTGATATTGAAAAATATACACCGGAGGGGCTTTACCAGTTCCGGGGCTTCCCATAGTTTTGAGGCCTCTAAGAACCTTGGGTAACTCAAAAATTTTATTTAAAAAGCCCTCCTATGTGGTTTTCCAAAAGTTACACTTATTTACGAAAATGCCATTATGTTTCGTCAGTTTCTGTCGCAAATTATTTCTCTATCCTAACTCCATTTTTCTTTTTGTTTGAGCCTAGAATTATCATTTTTAGGAGTCTAGAACTCAACTCAATTTTTTTGAGACATTATCTAGGTCATTTCAAAGAACTTACTTTTATATGGCTCATTTCGTCGTTTTACGAAAATTACGTTTGTTTCACACTCTCACACTCACATAACTTCATATTGTTCTACCCAAATTCAGAGGAGAGAACTAAGGTTTAGGTGCACCAAAGGGAGAGAAGAAGAAGGAGAAATCAAGATCAAAAGGTATAGATTCTTGGTAGTTTTCTATGTTTTCTTCCTTCCAAACCCCTTTTCCTCTATTTTCCTTTGTTTCCTATGGTTTTGCTAAAGTTTATAAATCTGTTTTAAGGGAGAAATTAAGGGAAAATTTTGAAATTAAGGCAAGAAAGCCAAGGAAGGTGAAGAACAAGCAAGAAAAATCAAGGAAATCAAAGTATCATGCAATCTTTCCACTTGATCTTCTTCCTCTCTTCTCTTGTGAGTATTTCGACCTATATATGGTCAACCTTAGGGACTCAAGTTTTCAACTAAACCAAGGGTGAATCTTAGGAATTTGAGGGAGAAGAACAAGAATATGGAAAGAAAGCAACAAACTAGCCATTAGACTTCAAGATGCAATTGCTAGGGTTTCAAGTGTACTTTGTAAAATTTGATTTTATACAATGATTCTTAGGCTTAAATAAAAGTTTAATTAAGCTCTTAAGATCCCTAGAAGTCCTCCCATGTGCTTCCTCCATTGAGAAAACAAAGCAAAGTCCATGGGTGCCAAAACCATGCATAGGTTTGGCCAAGAGAGGTTAGGGTAGCTAGGGGGAGTTTTAAATTTTTCTAAACTCATTTTTGAGTCATATATGATGAATGAAGATGAGAGGAGGCCTTGGGAAAAATTTAGAAATCATAAAAAGTGAGTTGGCCTTATATGTTCCATAATATGACCTAAAGAAGCAACATGTAGTTAGGCTCTTGGTTTTAATTGTGTGATGAATCCAAGAGGCTTAAAAGGAGTCAATAATCATATTTGAAAGGAAAGAATGGAGCCTAAAATTTATTTGAGGGGTGTTGCTTCATTAGGTGCATTTATAAAACCATAATGAGGTTTATAGATCAAGCTAGTGTTTAAGTAAGTTCTGTGGCCTTAGAATTAATTTTATGAATCTAATTGGCTTCCATAAATTGTGTTAAGGCCAAAAGAAATCATCCCCACACCTGTGTGTGTGTGCGGCCAAAGGAGGGAGCATTGATTCAAGAGAAAAAATGTGCAGTTGCTTCCAAGGTAGCTTACTCCTCCTTCTCTCATGCATGATTATTTGCTTTACTTGTCTTTGAATGTATGTATGTGTATTTTAAGCCATGAAAAATGTTCTAGTATGAGCTCTTACTCCATGGTACCATGATGATGTATTATGTTTTCCAAATTATATTTATGATACTTGCTTTGGTTTGCTTGAGTGTGGTCAGGCCAAAAACCCTTAGCCATGGTGAGGATGAGTCAAGAACACTTAAGATTGGTAGAGACAAAGTAAAGAGTCTTCCAAAAGTGATGTTGACTCTCAAAAGTAAGGTTGAGTCCAAGAACCTTTTAAAGAATAGGTGAGGCAAGTCCAAAATCCACAAGTAAATGGATGAGGCCAATCCACTTACTTAGCAATCCTTTGTATATTATATATGACTTGCTCAAGTGTTGAAATTACTTCTTGAATGATTACATATGTCTATATGCCATGCATGTATTTGTAAGACTTGTTTTGCTTCTTTTATATATGATTGAATGGGAGATGAGCTATTAAAATTCTTTGAATCTCATCTCCTCCTCTCCAATGATTTAACATGCTAGGTGGGCCAAGTGGGTAAGGTAATGGAAGCCAACCACCTTAAAGATGAGAGTATGACATTTAAGAGCATGATTTTTGCTTCTTTAAGGCAACATAAGTAGCAAATGTTGTAATCTAATGCTATGTATGACCAATGACCTCATAAATATATGTAATTATACTAATGTATCACATATGATGAGAGTTAAAGTTGTATGTATGGATATGCACATTTTGGTTATGTATTGACAAATTTTCATTATGGAAGTATGTGTATAAATGGAAGTGGAATGGTCAAATTGAGATATATAAGGTTTGGGACCATTTGGGTAGTTCATACGAGTCCTAATTATGCTTTTAGACTTGCCTAAAAGGCGCCAAATTCCAAGAAAAGCTATTTGGACATTTTAGTATCCTATATGGAGCTAAAATTGACCATAATAGAACCTTATATCACTTTTTATCCAAATGAGCTTTTCATGATATGAGATTTGGCATGTAATTATAGATTATTGAGAGCTTTTTGGAAAGCTAAAGAATAGAATTTTCAGAGCTCTAGAAAATATTTGATGAATTTTTAAAGTTGGCAAAAATTCTGGTTTTGGTCATATCACTGTTCACTCAAGTTTGAAAATGAAATCTGTCACACAGGGCTCAAATGATGTCCAATTGCCATAAAATTTTATATGCAAAAACTATACATTCCTAGTGACCTGTTACACCTAGAAGTACCTCATTTGGAGGTCTAGAGAGGGAGATATGAATTTTTAAATATTTTATCTAGTACTAGGTGTCCCTATTGACCTCAGGTACTATTTGATTAAGTTTCAAGGTCTAGGCATGCCTGAAATCATCTAGAGTTATTTTTTTCCACTAGATAACATCCACATCTTTCTATATTGGTATCATATGCATGGATTGGATGTTTTGGAATTAATTAGACATTTTTGAAGTTTCCTAGAGAATTCTGTGATAGCACCTATGGACAACCAGACCTCTAGAATATTTCAAATGTCAAACATCTTTTGTGTCTTGTTTCATGGTTTGGACATATTTTTAGCATAAAGGAGACATGTGTAGATTTCTAGAATGGCCAATAATTCATGATTTTGATTTTTCTAGAATTAGTTATGATTTTCTAAAATTTGTGATAGAAATGAAGAAATTCTAGCCGAAAATGCATATATGTATTTTATGCTTCCTTTTGGTTTCCACGAGTTGTAGGCCACTTTTGGGATGCAAATGAGTTGTATCCATGTAATTAATATGAGAATGTGATGTGTGAGCTTATATCATCCATGTGATATTGAATGAAATTTTTATACGTGACGCAATGCTAAAAAATGCATTATTTCAATCCCCTTTTTCTTGCTCCTCCATGGAATGTATGATGTAAAGCATGGGAATATTATGAAATGGGCTAGAAATTATGATGTTACAATAAACGGGGCCTTAGATCCTCTACAGTCTACATGCCAACATCATGCATTGCAATTGGAAGAATCTTTACCATTCAATGGATCCAACATACAGAAACATGCTATGTGTTCTAAATAACTAAAATAGAGGGTGTTATTTTAAAGAAATATTGCATTTTGAAGTGTGAAATCTCAACAAATTCCATCAATTGATTTTGGCCATCCATCTTATGCAGTTTTTATGATCTTAATGTGTAACCGCCTTCACTCCATTCAACCATGCACATTGAAGAAGAAAGGTAGCAACTCATCTAAAGAAGAAATGCAGTAACCCAAGAAGAACCCTCAGCCATGTGCACTTTTTTCATCAAGCTTCAGACCCATAAAGCCTTGGACCTAAACATCTTCTTTTTCTCGCTAATCTTCTAAGTTTGCTAGCTATACACAGTTAGGAACTATAATAACTTTTCTTCAATGCAAGTGTGGCAGAACTCAATGGTTTCCATCTAACCTACCAATACTTTGTTGTAACATTTTTTGAAAAACTTTTCCAACCCTTGGAATAAGTATACTAAAGGGTTTCTTTATATATGTTTCTAGTTTATCATCAACTAAACAAACTAAAAACTTTATTCTTTGTCCACGTTAGCCCCTCTCTGTGTTAAAGCTATAGTTACTTTTTATAATTCATTCTATTTATTACAAAGGTTTCATTAGTATGTCATTAAAATCCAGATTGCCTTTTTATGTGCTTAGGAAATATTGGAAGGGGTAACTAACATTGACTTGGTAGTCAATCTAAAGCTCTGAGAAGATATACTTCTTAAGAAATGCCTTGGTAGGAGAATTTGTAGCCAATGTAGGGGAAAGTTTAACATGGCCTTCATTAGCATCAAGGGTGGGGATGGGAGTCCTAGAATTATCATGGCTTCACTTCTTCCCTCAGGCCATTATATGTCAAAGCTCATTACTCTTTAAGATGATAGTCACATAGTAATCAAAGAAAGACTTCGTATATACAACGAAAAAGTATCACTCAATTATTTATTATTAAATATTTCTTTAAGAGGACTTTTAGGTAAGCTAAAAAATTGGCTGCAAGAGTTACTTCTTTTTGTGAACATTTATATATGCTATCTACTTACATTTATTATAGCCTTGCCCATTTATAAAGTGAATGACTCTTAATTCTTGTTACTTCTAAAGACATTTTGTGAATATGATATATATATATACATATTATATATAATTATTTTATAATTTGTTTTCAATTTTGATTGTAGAGTCAACCAATGGAGGAGTTCTACCATAGTTGAGGAAAACTATTAGAGCTTGACCTACCAGGAAGGATTTCAAAATCTTGGCTAAAGTTGCCGCATGTTGTTAATTGTGATGATTATAAGGACAAGTGGTCTACTGTAGCATAATATATGATAAAGTGTATTAAAAAAGTGAGTATTTTATTCTTTGCAAGCTTGGCAAGTGCAACAGACCCAAGAGTTGAAAATGATTTTAAAACAAATGCTATAATAAAGTATTAGCAAGTTAGATAAAAACCATTAATTTTTGCCACACTTGCTTTGAAGAAAAATTATTATAGTTCCTAGTCACATATAACTAGTAAGCTCAGAAGATCAACAAGAAGAAGATGTCTAGTCTAAAGCTTGATGAAACATGGTGTGCATCATTCTTCTTGGATTGCTGCATCTCTTCTTCAATATGCATGGCTGAATATAGTGAAGGGGCCACGTGTCAAGATCATAGAAGTTATACAGGATAGATAGCCAAAATCAATGGATGGAATCTATCAAGATTTCATACCCCAAAATGCAAATCCCATAAAAATGAAATGCTACATTTTTTATTATTTTGAGCACATGTCACATTGCTATACATCGAATCTATCAAATCGTAAAGGATTTGAATGCCTGCCTTCCATGTTTAAACATTCAAGTAACTTCCACCTTCCCATATTTGTAATGCTCTATGTTCCACCTTCCATGGATCTCTTTCTTTCTCATGAAGCCGTATTGAGTTTTGCCATCTTAGCGTTTCTTCATCCCAACTCCCTACTAATCAAATATGCTTTAAGGTTATTTTCTCCTTAACGTATGTATTTGGAAATTGGAGGTTTTCTATTTTTGTCATTTTCTATAAGGCTTTGAATTATCTTGAATCAAAGTAAAACATTTTATGTATATATCATCATTTTTTTAATAAACTTATATTTCTTCAGTAGGTTTTGGTGCTTTGTGACTCTGTCCTTGACTTAAAAATAGCTATCACTTTCTTTCTCTCTAAGTGTAATGATATGAAGAAAAGGGGAAGAGGAACAACAGAATTTTCATGTGGGATGTGAAGATTATATACAATTGGATAACAGGTCGAGTTTGTTTGGTGACAAAGTGATAAGTGTAGAAAATCACTTCAAGGTTATTATTGTAATTTTTGTTTAACTATCTTCCATTATGTTTGTTGGTATGAGTTATTTAACATCGTGCATTTATGTATAAGTCATGCAAAATGTTATATAGATCTTGCCTCTCAAAATTTCTCTTTTCTCTTCTCTTATTTTCTCTCCTACTTTCTCTTCTGCCTTCTATCTCTTTTACAAGTTTATCATTTAGTATTAGAGCAAACAATTCATTACTGACAAAACTACTTCATAGAGTACTATTCGAGAAGTAAAGGATCAGTTATGTGTAGGGTTGAATCATCGATTTACTACAATAGGGTAGTAGGCCAATGATTTTTTAAAAAAAAAGTGCTGTGAGGACTAGCATTAAAAGTTGTAAAGTTAGTGAATGGGAATCATGATCATGGTCGAGCAAAGAGTCATGAGGTTATGGTTGATTATTAGGTTCCTATTCATTTCACCAAGGTTAAATTCCCAAAGTTCACTAAAGGCAATGTTAATCGTTAGATTTCTAAGTGCAAATGATTCTTTTTATTATATGGAACTCCTAAGACCAACAAGTTAGAACTAGCTAGTTTGGCACTAGGCAAGACTGCTTATAAATGGTTTTAATGTTTTGAGAAAAGTAGACAGGGAAAATTGAATTCTGATGTATTTGTAGAAGATGTCAAAATTCATTTCAGGCCACTTTATAATGATCTTCTAAAAGAATTGATGTAACTTAAGCAAAAGTGTTTATTAACTAAATTTCAGGCCATCTTATATATAAGGTTAAGTTGATTAAGACTTAGAAATTGAGCTACTATTTAGAGGCCTTTAAACTAGAATTGGTAGTAGGAGTTAAATTACTCCATCCATAGACCTTGTTGGAGGCTACGAGACTTGCCAAATTGTAAGACATGAACATTCAATTGCTGTAGAAGACTATCAGGGTAGGTTTGGGAGATAATTGGAAGTTATATTTACTGTTGAAGGGAGTTAGTAGTAGCATTGACAAATCTAAGGTGGTGGTAATAGAGAATAAGGGGTGGAACCTTACTAATAGAGAAAATTTAGCCAAAGGTATCTTGGGTAAGTTGAATATGAGATTCCAAGAGAAGTTAACCCCTGAAGAACTCGAAGATCATTGTGTAAAGAACCTTTGCTATTTTTGCCATGAAAAATTCACTCCTAGACATGATTGTCTTAAAAGGAAGCATAAGCAAGTGCATCTAATAGAGGTGGATGATAAAATAAATGGTGTTGAGAGGGACAAAGAAGCTGAAAGTAGGGCAAAATGAATGATTGAAGCTCTAATTGACAAAGAAGGCCCTATAATTTCACTTAATGCTCTTTTAGGTAATGCTACTTATCCAACTATGAGAGTGATTGGAAAATATGGCAAGAAACTCTTGCATATACTTATAAATACAAAAAGTACCTATAACTTCCTAGATGAAGCTGTAGGTAATGAAGGTATATAGGGAACCAAACCTATTGATGGAAACAAAATTCAAAGGAAGAAAGGTTGTGAAGGACTTAAATGGCTTACTCAAGGTATGGAGTTCAAAGCTGATGTTATTTTGCTTCCTTTAGTGGGTTGTGATATGGTGTTAAAAGTGTAATATATGAGGAACTTGGTATTATCCAAATAAGCTGCAAAAATTTAGTGATGAAGTTTGAATGGAAGGGAGAAGGGGTGAAAATCATAACTACCAATGATAGGAGGAATAGAGTGGTTAGTGAGGATAAATTGTTGAAACTCATGACTACTCAAGCTTCCTTCTGCATGATGTAGATTATTCCTTGTAATTAGGTTTTGGTTTAATGTACATTAATGTCTATATAACAAGATATAATACCTAATGTTGTGACAAAGTTGATTCAAATGTTCTAGGATATTTTTGCAGAACCTAAGAGGTTAATGCCTAGTAGAGTGGACTTTGCTCATTAAATTGTCTTTAAGAAAGGAACTAATCCAATGAATCTAGGTCCTTATGGGTATCTTTCTATGTAGAAAGATGTGATTAAAGGTTTGGTAAAAGAATTATTAGACTCTAGTATTATTCAACATAGCAATTCTCCTTTTGCTTCAAATGTTGGTCTTGGTTAACAAAAAGGGTGGTAGTTAGAGAATGTGTGTGGACTATAAGAAACTTAACAAAGCTACTATCAGGAATTATTTTCTTATTCCTCTTATTGATGACTTGTTAGATGAGCTAGGAAAAGCCAAGGTCTTTCCTAAGCTAGACCTTAGAATAGGTTACCACTAAATTAGGATAAGGAAGAAAGATATCTATAAAACTACATTTTAAATGCACTCGGGACATTATGAGTATTTGGTCATGTCATTTGGGTTGACCAATGTACCATCAACTTGTCAAGGTATAATGAATGCTATATTTGATCAATTGTTGAGGAAGTATGTTTTAGTGTTCTTTGATGATATTTTAGTATATAGTGAATATTTGAAGACTCATGTGATTCATTTAAGGACTATCTTTAGTATTTTAAAGGAGCACCAATTCTACGTAAAGCAGAGTAAGTGTGCTTTTGCTACCAAATAAATTGAGTACTTAGGGCATGTGATTACACCTAAAGGTGTCTTTATTGATCTTCAAAAGATTCAAGCTATTTCTAATTCACCTATCCCTAATAACATCAAAGATTTAAAGGGATTTTTGGATTTCTTGGGTTAGTATAGAAGATTTATTCAAGGATATGGAGTTATTGCCAAACCTTTCATTGATTTATTGAATAAGGATAGTTTTGTATGGAGTTATAAAGCTGAATTAGCTTTTAAGAAGCTCAAAGCTACCTAAACAAAAGTATCTATACTTGCTTTACTCAATATGGATTAGTCTTTTATTATATAGATAAATGCTTCAAGTATTGGGTTATGTAGTATTATTGCAAAATAATCACCATATAGCTTAAGTTAGCAAGGTCTTATCTCCTAAAAATTAATTCCTATTAGTTTATGATAAAGATTTGCTTGCCATTGTGTATGCTATAAGTAAATGGCATCAATATTTAAGTGTTAAATCTTTCACTATACTGACACACTAGAAGAGTTTGAAATATTTACTAGAGCAAAGACTTTCAACCTCTTCACAATATAATTGGATCACTTAATTGATAGGACTTCAATATGAAATTAGTAAGAAAAAAAGGAAGGAAAAGCTGGCAACTAATGCATTATCTCAGGTAATGTAGCACCCCAAAATTAATTAAGGTATTAATCATAGATTAGACATAATTAAGAATAATTATTAAAAGTAATTAGGAAACCATATGAATGAAAATCTAGAAAGAAATAAATTAATAAGATGGGTTTGAGATTTAATTAGCTTAAAAACTTCATCTAAGCCTAAATTAAATTAAGTAGGCTATAGTTAGAGACTAATGGAGGACCAATGAATTTAGGTGCAGACCTAACTTCCTATTATGAGTCTTGGCCTAAAAGAGACCACTTAGCAATGACCTAATTTAGTTTAATGAGTTAGAAGCCTAAGACCTAACTTACATAAGATCTTATAATTGGCCCAACAACCCTTATGCAGACCTAGATCAAATGAGCTCTTAAAATTTGACCTAACCCAACTACAACTCTATAGCCCAACTCATAAAACTTAGCTCAACAAAGCTTAAATCTGAAACCCACTAGGAATTTGGGCCTTTAGATTAACCCATAACCTATTTAGGATCCAACCTAAACCTAAGTAAACCCTAAAAACATGTAGCCCCTCCTATATTCTGCTGAAACATAAACATAAGAAGTATTTTCGCACCTTAAGAGGGAGGCTAAGGTTCTAAGTAAGAAATCCACCATTTCTCACTTCTAGGCTCAAAATCAGCTAAAGTAATTGTTATATAACTTAATCCTCTTCTATTTCTCTTCATTTTTACCTAATTAGTTTTTTATTTGGAGCTTTGTCACCAGACCCAAAATTTGAAATGTAATTGTTTGGGATTTTCTTGGTGAAATTTCGTAGGTTGAGGCTAGAGGTGTTGTTAAGTAAGTATAAACTCCTTATTTTGATGTTTTCTTTGCTAGTTTAGGACCCCTATAGCTGATTTATGATATGGGTATTATTTTTATGCAAATTTACTCAAAATTTGAGGTGTTGTTATGAGGTTACTAGTGTAGGCTCAACCAAATCCAAATTTGGTTATTGTGGTAATTGGATAAGTGTTTCTGAGTAGTTCTTTGTAATGTAACTCCTTGAGTGATGGGCTCGCTAAGATAAATGATTATTAGGATTAGTAATGGCTTGATTTTGTGTCCATAGGCTGAAGTAGCATTTAGTTGGCTCTTAAAGAATTGGCTACAAGTGAGATAACTGAGGATTTTGTAATTCCATACATATATCTATTTTAATTTTATATTTACTGCACATGAAAGATTTGAAATACTAAATGAATTGATTGGCTATCTATTGTACTGTGTTTGGACCTTGTAAGTCCATGGTAGAGTTATGGTGCGGCTACTACCCATGCATGTACTTCAATCGAGCACCGAGTTATGATCAAACCCCAGATGCACTGAATCCTGGTTGTGCTCATTGGGGAGTGGGTATCATGGACGGGCCTTTCCTGGTGTTATTGGCCTTTAACATGTGGAAATGTAATTACTAGTATGTGATGATAATCATAGTAGCCTAATCATTTCATTTGTTGATGTGACTGATATGATTTTGATACTCATTTTTTATTCATACATATATGTTGATTAAATTAGATTATATGAATGGAAATTACCTTGGTTTTTTAGATTCGCATCTTACCTTATTTCATGGGATCATACTTTCAGGTGAAGGCCTTCGGGTAAGGATAAAGGGAAGCAAGTGGATAAAAATCCATGAGTGTCAGCCATGTGTGGAGGAGGCTACACTTAGGCTGATTTGAGTAGAGTAGATGCAATTTTGTTATTCTTTTATATAGCATCATCATTTAATCATGTTGCCAAGTGTAGGAGTCTATATTTTGATAACATAGAATGTTTCTATTAAGGAGTTAGGCCTTATATTAAATGGATATTTGATGTATGAGTTGTAACATCTGATGTAGAAATCTTGTGGATCCTATGATATGGTTTGTTTTTTTTTTTGGAAATGTAATCACATGATATACTGGATGTTGACTTAAGCTAATGATGCATGGAACCTTTAATGGAATATGTGTTTGAATGATAATTGTTGATAGTTCATGAATTTTTGCTATCTTTAATTTATGAACTTGTTGATATATGGTAGTTAGATGAGTAGAAATTAATAGTTAAGACTTGGACTACTAATGATAGATAAGTTAGGTAAATTAGGCAAATGAAAACTATTAAAGCCCCACAAATTAAAGTAGAGTGACCCTAGGGTATCACTAGAGAGAGAGAGAGAGTTGGAGTGTATGAGATAAACTTTTAAAGTTGTAAGACTAGAGGGTGTTTTGCTGCAGCTAAAATAGTCTTAGCTGCGGCCAATAGAGGCGAAGTTGCCCAGGGAGAGTACCAGAGGGCAATTCACTATGGTGATAAGTGGAATTCGCCATGGTGAAATGTGAAAGGCCAAACTAGAAGTCATCCAAAGAGTAATTCGCTGTAGCAAAATAGGAAATTGGCCATGGCAAACTTTGTCAAAATGTGTCAAGCGCTCCAAAGAGGAATTAGCCGAGGTGAAAATGGGAATCGATTGTGACCAATAGTGAGAGGCGAGTGAGGTAAGCTCCAGGAGGTCCTCTTGCTGCAATGCCATATAGGCTCGTAGCAGTGAAGTTGTAAGGAGTGACCAGAGAGCAATTGGCCGCGATACGAAATTATTTAGTTGTGGCAAAGGTTCTCAAACTCTTATATTAACCTAGAAACCTTAGTTTTTCCTATAGCAACAACAAGGGATGACTTGGAAACACTAGTAGGAGGTTCTTGAGAGTTGAAAATGAATAGGTAATAGATTTAAAGGCTTTTAATTGGAGATTTGTTTCACTTATGTACATGAATATTTGTAAATGTTTGGTTAATGATTCTAATAATATTAAAGTTCAAATTTTCTCACTTTTTCCTAAATTGATTAATTTAAATGGTGCTAGACCTTGATGTAAGATTGTCAACCGCATGTTTAAGCTTAATTACCATGATTAGAATTTATGGTCGTCATAGGTAACTTATAGGGAATTATTACAATGAGTGTCTCTTTGGTTTCTACTTATCTGTGGTAGAAAATTCAACATCAATAGATGATTAACACTAATTTACAGCATCTCGTAGCTAAATTAGTTTACAATCCTAATTCTTATCCTAAGTATAATAGGCCAATGGAATGTTAACTTAAAGGGGCAAATTAGTTATTAGGAATTCTTAAGTGGAGCTTAAGTAAATCATATTATAATGGCTTCATGCCTCCCCTCAAGGAGGTCACTCAGGGACAAAAGTAACTTTGAAGAAGGTTAAGCCTTTATTTTCTTTGAAAGGTATGACAATTGATGTTAAGACTTTTTTGGGAAGGTGTGAGACTTGTTTAAGGTGCAAGTTTGAAACTATAGCCTACCCTAGTCCTTTATAGCCATTGCTTATACCTAATGATGTGTGGCAAAGTTTAGCTTTGGATTTCATAAAAAAACTTCCTATATTAGAGGGAAAAGACACTATTTGGGTGATAATTGACAAGCTTAGCAAATATGCCCACTTTTTGGCTATGTCCCATCCTTTCACAGCTTTTCAATTGGCTTAACTTTTCCTTAATCATATTTATAAACTACATAAAGCTCTTACTAACATAGTAACCATGATCACTATGGATTTCATAATGACCATGACCCTTTGTTTACTAACAAATTTTGGCAAAAGTTTCTCAACAAGTTGGGGATCACTTAAAGCTTATCCACTGTATACCATCCATGATTTGATGGCCAAAAGTGAAGTGTTGAACCATTGCTTGGAACATTACTTAAGAAGTTCTACTTAGCAAGCTATAAAAGATTAGGCTAATTGGTTACCTTTGGCTGAATGGTGGTATAACACCACATTTCACATTGCCGTAAGGACTACTCCCTATGAGATGATGTATAGGCAACCACCTCCTTTGCAATTACCTTATTTGTCTCTCGAGTCTTTAGTTGATTTCATAGGTTGAATCTTTATGGCTAGATAGATAATGATGCAGAAGTTGAAGCAAAATTTGAACATAGTCACTAATCATATAAAGCAGCAAGCAAAAAAGTATTGATTGGAGAGGTCATTTGAAGTAAATGACTAGGTTTTCTTGAGGCTACAATCACATAGGCAGGTATCCATTAAAAAGAGGCAATCTTAAAAGTTATTGCCATGATACTTTGCTACCTATCAAATCATATCTAAGGTGGGACAAGGAGCTTACACTATAAAGTCACCTCTTACTTTAAGAGTTCATCCAACGTTTCATGTCTTATTGTTGAAGAAATGCCCTAATCCAAACATTCTAGATCATTACTTGCCTGATGAATAGTGTAATATCCGATCCTTTGAAAATGAAAGAAAACGTGAGAAACATAACGTATAATTTCTCTGTTAACAAATAAAACTCATAGGATACAAAAGGAAGTCTCCCAAGATGATGTAGTTAAGGTTCCAAAAAATTTGGGAAGCATTCTAGACTCTTAAAAATGAGAATCCTAGACTTA
Source organism: Erythrophleum fordii (assembly GCA_032878935.1). Taxonomy (NCBI): domain Eukaryota; kingdom Viridiplantae; phylum Streptophyta; class Magnoliopsida; order Fabales; family Fabaceae; genus Erythrophleum; species Erythrophleum fordii. Next base: position 1,892,864 of record JAVQMF010000031.1, read on the forward strand.
AATGGAAAGAAAAACGAAGCTAGCATAAAGAAATAATTTCTTATGAAAAGCTTACAAAATGTAATGGCATTTTTATAATTTTGAGAAATTTTTGAATTCACACAGAAAGGCTTTTTAAATGAAAGTTTTGAGTTCTTTAGGATTCTCAGAGGCCCTAAAAACCATGGAAACCTCTAGGACAGTTAAAACCCCTTTGGTTTACGTTTTCCAACGTCGATTGACCTGAACTTTGACTGATTTATTCGGGAAGGTTTTAGCTTTGATTTGAGTGATTTTAGAGGAATTTTACTAAATTGGGAATCTAAATTGTATAATGGAAAAGATGGTTCTAAAAAAGGAGCTAAAACGAAGGAAAAACAAAAATGCCAAGAACGAAGGGCAAAATGAAAATTTTTGAAAAGTGTAACTTATTCCCACCTATATTTATGATGCACCCTTCTTCTCCCATCATTATGCACGACCATGTTCTGCCCAAAACCAAAGGAAAACCCTAAGGGATGAGACACATAAGAGGAGGAAGAAAAGGAGGAGAAATTCAAGGTAGAAAGGTATGGATTTTCATGGTTTTTCATGCTCTTTCTCTTCCAAACCTCTTCTCCTTCATTCTCCTTTATTTCCTACAATTATAATGAAGTATAAGGATCTGATTTGGAGGAGAAATTAAGGAAAAAATTCGTATTTGAAGAGAGGAGCTTAAACAATACAAGATTTAAGTGAGAAAAAGCAAGAAAACAAGGTAATTTCTCTTCTTATGGCTGTCATCTTTGGTTCCCTTCTCCACCATTTTGCCCTACTTGAGAAAACCCTAGGAGGACTTGATTTTTAGGCAGAAACAAGGGTGAATCTAAGGAAAAAGGGTGTGGAGATTAAGAATATGCAAAGGAAATTAACAAAAAACCATGAGATTTCAAGACGCAAGTTCTAGGGTTTCAATTGCACCTTGTAAAATCTGATTTTGTATGATGATTCCTAAGCCTAAATAAGAGTTTAAATGAGGTCCTGAGATCCCTAAGAGGCTCCCCATATGCTTCTTCCTTTGAGAAAACAAAGAAAGCTCAATGGAACCTAATATGCTTCATTGTCTCAGCCAAGAAGGGTTCTTATAGCTAGGGGGAGTTTTAAATTTTTCTAAGGTCATTCTTAAGTCATATTTAATGAATGAAAATGAGGGGAGGCCTTGGAAAAAATTTAGAACTCATAGAAAGTGATTTGATGTCTTAGGTTCTATATTATGACCTAAAGAAGCAACATGATGTTAGGCCCTTTGTTCTAATGGTGTGATGACTCCAAGAGGCTTGAAATGAGTCAAGACTTATATTTGAAAGGAAAGAATGGAGCCCAGAAATTATTTGAGGGGTGTTGCTTCATTAGGTGCATTTAAGGACCATAATAGAACTTATAGAGTAATCTAGCATCTAAGCAAGTCTCATAGCCTTAGAGATTGTTTTATGAACCTAATTGCTTCCATAAATTGCATCTAGGCCAAGAGAAACCATCTTTACAAGTTTTTGGGTGTGTGCCTGAAGCAAGGGAAGGATTTTCCAGAGAAAAAAGTGTGTGATTGTGTGCAAGGTAGCTCTCTCCACCTTCTCTCATACATGGATGTGTGTTTAGCTCATCTTAGAACGTGTGTATGTTTATTTTCAAGCCGTGAAAAGTATGCTAGCATGATCTTATATGCTATGATTTCATGATGTCATCTTATGTTTTCAAATGAATATATGATGTTTGTTGAGTTTGCTTGAGTGTGGAGAGGCCAAGAACTCTTCACCATGGTGAGGATGAGCCAAGAACCCTTGAGATTGGTTGAGGTAAAGTAAAGAGTCTCCCAAAAGCAAAGTGAGCTCCCAAGAGTATGGTTAAGTCCAAAGCTCTTAAAGAATGAGTGAGGTAAGTCCAAAATCCAAGAGGAGAAGTGTAAGGCCAATCCAAACACTTAGTGAGATCTTAAATGTCTTGTATGATTTGTTCACATTCCAAGCTTGCTTTTTAGATGTTCATGACTTCCATTTTATCCATGCATGCACTTTAAGGCTTGCTTTGCATATATCATGTATGATTGAATGGGAGATGAGCTATTGGAATTCTTTGAATCTCATTCCCTTCTCTCCAATGATCTCACATGTTAGGTGGACCAAGTGGATATGTTAATGGGAGTCAACAACATTGAAGGAAGGAGATTGATATCAATATGTCTAGCTTTTACCTTTTTAAAACCATAATGAACCATAATGATGTATATGAGTATTGTAAATGGCTTATGACCCTTGAGACATATGTAATTATGATATGATATGATGTAGAAATGAAAGTATATGTTATGTGAATGATGAAATATGAATTGAGCATGTATGACAAGGATAGTTTCATGAATGAGTTTATGGAAATGTGTATATGTGTGTATGGAAAGGCCAAAATGAGATGCATGAGATTTGGGACCATTTCAGCAGCTCACACAAGTTCTAAATGTGCTTTTAGACTTGCCCAAAAGGTGCCAAAATCAAAGGAAAGCCATTTGGTAATTTTGGTATCCCATATAGAACCAAAAATGACCATAATGGAACTTTATGTTATTTTTTAGCCAAATAAGTTATTCGTAGTTTGAGATTTTGCATGCAATTAGGTCTCATGAAGAGATTTTTGGGAATCTAAAGATCATAATTTTTAGAGGCCTACAGAATATTTGAGAATTTTCCAAAGTTGGCAATTTTTCTGGCTTTGGTCTGCTATACTATTCATTTGGTTCGAAAATGAATTCTTTCACATAAGGCTTAAATGATGTCTAATTGCCATGAAATTGTATACATGGAAACTAGACATTCAATGACTCATAACAACTAGAAGCACCCCATTTAGAGGTCTAGAGAGGGACATATGAATTTTTGAACATTCTGTCCAGTATCAGTAGTTTTGCCCGACCTGAGTTATTATTCTATTAGATTTCGAGGTCTGGGCATGATGAACTAGTTTGTAAATATTTTTTCTCTCTAGCTAAAATCCACATATTTTTAGAGTGGTATCATTTACATGGATTATATTTTTATGGAATTAATTGGATATTTTCAAAATTTTCTATAGAATTCTGTGATAGTTTCAGAGTGTAGTTTGACCTCTGGACCATTTTGGATGTCAAAGATCCTTTGTGATGGATTTTATGATCTGGGCATATTTTTAGTATGGAGTAGACATCCGTAGCTTCCTAGAATGACCAAGAATGCATGTTTTTGATTTTTCTAGAATTAGTTATGATTTTCCAAAGTTTGATAAGAAAAAGGGGCAAATCTGGCCGAAAATGCACTTAAGTAATTTGAGCTCTCCTTTGATCTCCATGAGTTATAGGCATGATTTTATGATGTAAAAGAGTTGTATTAATGTAATTAAATATGATAATGTATAGTATAAGCTCACACGGTCCACGTGACACTGAATAGAAATTTTTAGATATGATGTAACGTAAAGAAATTCATTATTTATTCCCCTTTCCTTACACTCTCATGAATATAATGATGTGAGGCATGTGTGTATGATGAAATGAGCTAAAAGTTATGGTATTATATTTATTGGTATCAGAGCAAAGTTTCAGGCTCTTTTAGATTGGATTTGGCTTGAGGATGTAACACTAGGTCTATATAAAGGCTCGAATGAATAGGCAGAACTTTATATGAGACATGTTGGGTGTATGAGTATAGTTTGTGGCTTTGTTCATGATGATTAAGTTACAGAATGGTCTTAGAATAGTTAGCAGACACCGAAAAAGGTTGGCCTCTAGAAAAGTTTAAGCAGAGTTAAGGGATCCAATGGCTAAAGCTTGATGAAATTTGATAGCTCACCGAGATCAATGGCAAGCCCCAAATATGAAAAATGAGGAATGATCTCATGAATATGAAGAGACTTGCTAGAGAGGGTATGTGAGCCTAATGCTCCTCGGTAGTCATACTCAAACCATTCCGAGATGCCCTACTTCATGTAGAGACAAGTAGTAATGTAGCACGGTGTGAGATGAGACTACAGCTGCACAGGGCTAGTTTAGGGGAAATGAGAAGAGAATTATCCCCTGGCCATAACACCCAATTGTCTAAATAAATTTCAGAGCCCAAAAGGCTAATTCCCTCAGGCTAGAGGTTAAGTTACAAGCTACACCCTAAAGCCCTGACAGCCTAGAGGTAACAGCTAGCTATGTATGAATGAAGCAAGAGGTAGAACCCTCTAGCTTAACGATGGGCTAGATATAGAGGCAGTGAGGCATGGGTTAGTAGCTAAAGATGAGATTCCAATCCTTGAAAAAGTAAACCAATCAGAGGCTGTTAGCCACAGACAATTAGTTGCTTAGCCGCGGCCAATTATTCCAGATAGTAGCAAGGCAATCTAGAGAGTTCCTTACATGGCTAATTAAGAAATTAGCCGCAGCGAATGATGTGTTAGCTACAGTGAGTGGCACCATGAATGCCTTGTTGGTCATATTTAGGCCAACTTAAGAAAGGAGTTGATAAGGGGCCAGACAACCCATAGAGAGTGAAAACCTCTAAAGGGTATTGAATAGTTACAAAAGATTAGTAAGAAATCTGTGGGCCTAGCAAATGATATTGAGAAAAGAGCTCAGCATAGAGAAAGTTAGACACAAGGATGATAAGGTTATGAGACCGCTTATGAGGCGTTGACTCTAATCTAAAGTGCTACCCAGTGAGACACTGAATGATAGAATGTAGTGTCGAAATAACATAAGATAAGACTACCAGCATTGAGGCGAATAACGAGTAGCCTAGAAAGGTGTACCTCATAGGTAACACCTAGAGATAAGTATGAGTAGCCTAGTAACAAAGGCTCAGAAAAGAATGAGAATAGTTAGTGAGCTACAAGTCCGATGAGATGGCTAGCCTAGGCTGAGCATAAGGCAAAGTCTAGAGAGGATAACCAGTAGCATTGTTCCAGGTGAGATATATGAATGAAAGCCTTAGCAAAAGTTCTCTTTAGATTGAGAAAGAAAAGATAAGACATTTTGATGCCAGGGAAACCACCCAATAGTGGTTAGTAAATTCCTTTAGATAAATCCCTTGAGTCATAAAATATAATAATAAAGAAAGCGAGGAAGAGCTAAGAAACTAGTTACAGAAAAGATGCCCTCGCTTTAGTCATGATTAGATTAGTAAGCTAAGCCTAGAAAGGTAAATAGATAAGGGTCCGATAGTTAGCTAGACGAGCTCCTTAATATGAGAATGATGTAGGGTTAAGGCACGTGAGTGATTAGAGCATCCAGTAGAGCATAAGTTTTCAGTGAGATAGAATCTGGACATTAAGAGTATATGTTCCAGATTGGGTTAGCAAAACCTTAAAAAGAGTATATTGTGCTATTGGGATAAAGCTAAAGAGGCTGAATAGAGAGAAAGTCTAACTCTAATATGAACATAAAAATAAGCTGAGATAGACAGTTAGTGCCTGAGTACCCTTAGGGAAGCTCAAAGGAGCTAGAGACCGCCTAAAAAGGCGAGCCATGTGTTATATAGAGAAAGAGTGTAAGTCGAGAGTACTATAGAATGCAATTTCTGGGATTATATGAAACGAAATCTTTTTACCAATGGATGGTTTAACTAAGAGTAGAATAAGAATATAAGTGAAAAAGTAGACCCCTTGATGTTACAGAGAGTGAGTAAGTGAAGGAACCTGGGAAAATGCAGGTGTTCTTGAGCGTAAAGAAACCTGAACTAGCAACAAAAATAGCCAGTAGTGAAACATCCTTTTTCCTAAGTAAGAGGATAAGAAAAGTACAAAGAGAAGGTATGACAGTGTTCAAGCTGAGGACATATTAGATTGAGAATAAATATTTAGTAAAGGTGCTTTAGTACTTAAAAAGGCATACTTGTCCTTAGCGTAGATGCCCTTCTAGCATGATAGCATAGAACCCGAAGTAAAAATAGTCAGGCAATGTAGAGAGATCTTAGGATGTAGTAGAGGAAGAATCCTACTTTCCCTAAGCACTCTAAGAGAATAGGGCAGATAGAGAAAGATAAAAGAGGAATACTTTAGATTATTGAAAAACTTGTAATATACAAGCAATAGTGGCTTTGAGTTCAGTCATGAAGCGCTTGTGTAGTAGTGTTTGATGTTATGGTTTGCTGACAACAATGGTTATATGATATTGGGTCTGGCCAACCCAGTAGTAATGTGACTTGAGTGCGTAGCAAACAATGACATCAATCACCAAAGTGTCCCGGTAATCGAAAATTATCCTAGTTAGTTAAAGAATGAAATGAGTCAGAAAAGAAAGGTAAAAAGATTCTAGTAATATCATAATAGTAAGAAAAGCATATAGAAAGGGATCCCTAGTAGAGAATGTTTAGATTCAGTATGCATAGCCTGAGTTTCTTATAGTATGTATAAATGAAACAAACAGGGATCAGTGCATAGCCTTTCTCCTGCCAGAGTTGTTAGCCATATTCAGTGTGTAAGATGCCCCAATGCTAAGCACTTAAAAGTAGAAAGTGGGCATAGTTAGAAACTGCAGGATATGAGAAGAGGGCTAAAATAAGTATATATAAAGTAAGTAAGTCAATAGAGTAAGAAAAGAAAGCAAAAAAAAAAGGGCTGAAGTGGAATTTGAGGATCCTATGAGGAGCGATGAGTGAAAATTGAAATGCTCCCTAGTATCAGTATAACGGGATCTTAGAGAATCAGATGACACAGAATCCACTTCGCATAAAGAGTATGATGTACCTCTGAGTTTAGCCTCAGCATTATGAGCAATGGTTACCGAACTTAGTGAATATGTATTTTACTATCAGATACAATGATCTTAGGCTTTGACGTCTCTCAAAGATGGATCGCAGTAGATGTTGGGAATCATGGGAGGCACAGTGAAAACATTTAAAATTTTTTATCCCAATTCCCACCAAGGATCTGTCAAAATCGCTTAAACCGAATAGGTTCAGAGAATTACCTTTTCTATCGATTGAGTTTGCTATTTACTCTTCGTTTGGATCATAGGAACTGACCGCAGATCAGCCCCCTCTACTAGTATCCACACGAACGGGGTTCAACAACTCGAACGGTGTACTAGCACCTGTCCGTACGACGTCCGTATAGTCCCGTACATGTCTATACAATTTCGTACATGTCCGTACAATGTCCTTCTCTCTAAGGTTTTTGGAGGTAGCTCTAGAATTCCTTTTTGATATATGGAAACCCTATTTATAGACTAGGGTTTCAAATATATTTAATTAATTAAAATTAATCAAATACATTTATTAGTTTAAATTCAAATCTATCTTATAGTTTAAATTTAAACTAACAATATCTAGAGCTTAATTATTAAATTTAAACTAATTCATATATATATACATATATATAATATCAAATATAATATATATATATATATAATATTTCAAATTTAATTATTTATATATATAAATAATTCCTCCATCCTATATTTAAAAATTAAATTCATTGAATCTAGACACATTTCTGATTCAATGAATGTAGATATTTTAGCTCGAGTTGGTCTATTCTTGTGTGCGATCCTGCAGGTGCATATGATATTGGCAGTGAGCCAACTGCACTGTTTGACCCACAAGTCACAAGCAGCCTCTAGCAAGACATTGTGACTACTTAAATCATACGGGATGGGTGATCTAATGCAACCTATCTTACAACTCTATCATATCCCTTTTGTCACACGACATCTAGATCGAGTATGAGGCATAGAAATGTCATCCTCAACTTGCTCGATCTCCGAGCAGACTGATATAAGATGGAACCCTTTCCATCTGAGCATGGCCATGCATTTCTCAGTCACACTCATTGAGGGGCCCAGAGATATCTCTTTATTAATCAAAGGGACAAATTCCATCTTGACCACTCATCTTTCTTTGCATAGATTCTACTATACCCGATCATAGCCTTTATAATCACCCGGTTAAAGGTGATATTAGACTATGCCAAAATACAGTGTCCTTCATGTAGGAATCTATGGTAATCTCAGGTCTAAGAGATTAATGACACGATTATATATGAGATAAACTTATAACCTAATTTATGTGACTTATCTCATGATGGGTCTATCCAGCGTCTTATTTTCTAATACACGCCTATGATTTTGATTCATATTATCATACATGATTAACACTTAATCAATCAAAATTATACTAGTCTTAATTCATCTTTATTCCCACAAAGATGATTGACTAGGGACATTTTGGATAATAAAAAAAAATAATTTATCCATGGATATTATTATATATACACATGTAAATAATATAATAATATAATAAAAGAAAACTCTTATTTCTTAATAAAAATAATGTTCGCAATACAATGATTGCCCTAGGGCACAATCTCTAACAACTCCCACTTACACTAGGTTCAATCATTAATATTTCTAATACCCATTGACCTAACATGACGATCATGCTTAGCCTATGCAAGTGGCTTAGTAAGAGGATCAGCAACATTTTTATCAGTTAGTACTTTGCATATCTTTATATCACCTCTATTAATAATTTCTCTGATAAAGTGATATCGCTTGAGTATGTGTTTGGTCCTTTGATGTGATCTAGGCTCTTTAGCCAGTGCTATTGCACCATTGTTATCACAAAATAAATCTATCAGATTTGAGATGGTAGGCACCACCCCTAGCTCAGTGATGAACTTTTAATCCAAACAACTTCCTTAGCTACATTTGATGCTGCTAGGTACTCAGCTTCTGTTGTAGAATCAGCCACAGTACTTTCCTTTGAGCTCTTCCAACTTACTGCTCCACCATTTAAACAGAATAGAAATCCTAATTGCAATCTGGAATCATCTTTGTCAGATTGAAAACTTACATCTGTGTAACATGTAACACCATAAAATCTAGCTCATTTCATGACATTCATAAGCTTCACCTCAGTATTTCCATAAAAGCATATGAAGAGGGGGATGAAAATAATGGGTTTATTTCCGTTGCGCTATGCTTAAAAATTTACAATTGGTGTCACGTGGACCGTGTGAGCTCATACTATGTATCCTCATATTTAATTACATCATTAAAGCTCATTTACATCCCAAAAACATGCCTACAACCCATGGAAACTGAAATGAGGCATGGAAAATGGGAGTTTATTTTCGGCTAGAATTGACCTCTTCCCTGGGTAAATTTTAGAAAATCATAACTAAATCTAAAAAATTCGAAATCATGAAATCTTGGTCACTCTGAAAAGCTTAGGATGTCTACTTTACACTAAAAATATGCTCAGGTCATAAAAATTATCACCCAGGATGTTTGACATCCAAAAAGCTACAGAGTTCACTGGCTGCCTGGGTTGCTATTCAGTTTACTGATACAAACTTCTGAAAATTCATAACTAATTCTATAAAAATTGAAATCATACAAATTGTCATTCTAGAAAGCTACAAATGTTAACTTGATACTAAAAAATAATTCTAGAATGAAATAGATATGTTTAGCCAGCTAAAACCTATGGAACAGTAACTGAACTCCTGGGGCACTACTGATACTGACAGTTAACTTCATACATGCATATAAAATTTCATAAGCATTGCACAACGGAAATAAACCCATTATTTTCATCCCCCTCTTCATATGCTTCTATGGAAATGCTGAGGTGAAGCTTATGAATGTCATGAAATGAGCTAGACTTTATGGTGTTACATTTATTGGTATCAGAGCAAAGTTCCAGGCTCTCTCGGATTGGATTTGGCTTGAGGATGTAGCCATTGGGCTTTGTAAAAGGCTTGTATGACTATAAAAAGTACTTTATAAGACATTATGGGTGTGTGAAAGTAGTTTGTGGATTTATTCATGATAAGTAAGTTGTGTGGACACGGGAAAGAGTGGCCTCTAAAGTAACTTGAGTAAAGTTAAGGGATCCGATGGCTAGAGCTTGATGAGATATGATAGCTCGCCGGGATCAGTGGCAAGCCCTAGATATGAACGATGAGAATGATCTCATTGATAGGAAAAGGCTTGCTAGTTATACTCAGGCCATTCCCAGCTGTCTCGCATAACGCACAGACAAGTAATGATGCAGTGCAGTATGAGATGAGACTGCGACTGCACCAAACCAGTCTAGAGGAAAAGTGAGAAAAAGAGTCACCCCCTAGCCACAATACCCAAATGTCTAGATAAGTATTAGAGCCTGAAAGGTTAATTCCCTCAGGCTAGAGATTTGAGTTATAAGCTATACCCTGGAGCCTGACAGCCTGAAGGTGATAGCTAGTTATGCCTGAATGAAGTGAGATGTTGAACCCTCTAGCTTGATGATGAGTCGGTTATAGAGGCAGTGAGGCTCGGGTTGGTAGCTAAAGATAAAAATCTAATCCCTGTAATAGTAAGCCAATCAGAGCCCGTTAACCGCAGCGAATGATGTGTTAGCCATGGTGAATGACAGTGTAAATGCCTTGTTGGTCATATTCAGGCTAACTTGAGAAAGGAGTTGATAAGGGGTAAGACAACCCACAATGAGCGGGAACCCCTAGTATAAGTAGGGAAAATGAGTAATAAATAGTCATGGAAAGTTAGTAAGAAGTCCGTGGGCCTAATAATTGAGATTGAAAAAGAGCTCAACATAGAAAAAGTTAGACACAGTGATAATGAGGTTGTCGAGACTCGCCTGTAAGGTGATGACTCCAACCTAAGGTGTTACCCTGTGAGATGCTGAATAATAGAACGCTAGTGGAGCCTCAAATAACGTAAGTTAAGACTACCAACAATGAGACACCTAGCGAGTGGCCTAGAAAGGTGTACCTCATAGGGAATACCTAAAAGTAAGTATGCGTAACCAGTAATAGAAGCTCAGAAAAGAATGAGGATAGTTAATAAGCTACAGGTCTGATGAGATGGCTAGCCTAGGCTAAGCATAAGCTGAAGCCTAAGGGAGATGACCAGTAGCATCGTTCTAGTTGAGATATTTGAATGAAAGGCTCAGTGAAAGTTCTCCCTGAAGTGAAAAAGGAAAGATGAGACATTCTAAGTTGGGAAAAACTAACTAGTAGTGGTTAGTAAAGTCCCGTAGATAGACCTCCCGATTGTAGAGTAGAGTGAGCAAAGAAGCGAGGTAGAATGAGAATATGCATTTTGGATTGAGTTAGTAGAATCCTAGAAATAGCATACTATGCTCCTAGGGATGAGGCTATAGAGGCTGAACAGAGAAAAAGCCTAGCTCTGATTCGAATGTAGAAATAAGCTAATACAGACAGTTAGTGCTCTAGTACCTTCAGGGAAGCTCGAGAAAGCTAGAGACCGCCTAAGAAGACGAGCCTCATCTTATGTAGAGAAAGAAAGTAAGCCTAGAGAAAGAATGTAAGTCGAGAGCACTGTAGAATGACATTCCTAGGATTTTATGAAATAGAATCCTCCTTACCAAGGGATGGTCTAGCTAAGAGAAGAGCAAGAGTATGAGTAAAAAGTAGACCCCCTTGATGTTACAGAGAGTGATTAAGTGGAGGAACCCTGGGAAAATGCAGGTGCTCTTAACCGTAAAGAAACTTGAACTGGCAACAGAAATAGCCAGTAGTAGAATATCCTTTTACCTAAGTAAGAGGATGAGAAAAGTAGAAAGAAAAGAGGTGATGATATGCAAGCCGAGAACACATCAGATTGAAAATAAATATTTTGTTAATATGCTTGAGTACTTAAGAAAGCACACTTGTCCTTGGCATAGATGCCCTTCTAGCATGATATTGCCCAAGTATAAATAGCCGGGCGATACTAAAAAATCTTGGGATGTAGTAGAGGAAGAATCCTACTTTCCTCGAGTACACTACGAGGATAGGGCAGATAGAGAAAAGTAAGAGAAGGATACTTTAGATTATTGGGAAACTTGTAATATATAGGCGATAGTGGCCTTGAGCTCAGTCATGAGGCGCGCCGTGTATTAGTGTTTAATGTTATGGTTTGCTTGCAATAATAGTTACATGATATTGGATCTGGCCAACCCAGTAGTAATGTGACTTAAGTGCGTAGCAAATGATGACATCAATCACCATAGTATCTCGATAATGAAAAGATATCCTAGTTAGAGAAAGAGAAGAGTCAGAAAAGAAAGATAAAGGGATTCCAGTAATATCATAATAGTAAAGAAAGCATGCAGAAAGGGGTCCCTAGTAGAAAATGTTCAGATTCAGTATGCATAGCCTGAGTCCCTTATAGTATGTATAAATGAAATAAGAGGGACCAATGCATAGCCTCTCTCTTGCCAGAGATGTTCACCACACTCAGTGTGAGATGCCTTCGTGCTAAAGCATGTAAAAGCAGAACATGGGCATAGCTAGAAACTGCAAGATATGAGAGGAAGGCTAGAACGAGCATATGTAAAAGTGAGTAAGTCAATAGAGTAAGAAAAGAAAGCCCAAGTGAAAAAGGGGCTGAAGTAGGAATCTGAGGATCCTATGAGGAGCGATGAACGAAAATGAAAATGCTCCCTAGTATTAGTATGACGGGATCCTAGAGAATGAGATCACACAGAACCCACTTCGCACGAAGAGCATAATGTACTTATGAGTTTAGCCTCAGCTATTATGAGCGATGGTAACTGGACTTAGTGAGCATGTGTTTTACTATCAGACATAGTAATCTTAGGCTTTGACATCTCCCAGAGATGGATCACAGTAGATCCTAGCATAACATAGCGGGTTGCAGTAGACCCTAGCAGAGCTCTGAGAGGTCGCAGCAGACCTAGGGGTCATAGTAGATCCCACAGAGTTACAGAGAGCCCTAGCCACAGCATGATAGACCTCTAATAGAGAAGACAGCTTGAGATAGTTTTTATAGAGTAGTTAGTCTCAAAGACCAGTACAGTTTCAGCTAGCCTTTATGTATGTCTCAAATACTACAGATTTCCTGAGTCTAGTAGACCATTGCTACAAAGATATAAAGGCTTTCCTCAGACAGTTAGACCACTGACTAGCTCTCTTCAGAGATGAGCATAGTATATGGGATGAGGACAGCAAGAAATAAGCTTTCCAGAGTTAGAACCAGATGAACCACTACCTAGTAGACAGTAGCCCTGACCAAGGGATAGAGAGATCCTTGTATGATAGCTTATGTATTTAGAAAAGGGGTCAGGTGTAGTTCTTATATGAGGTAAGTGGTATAGTATATCTCCAGTGAGCAAAACTGTGAGAACAACTAGCATCCAATCAGAGCCTAGCAATAGTCAATGGTAGTAGCTCTTCGGTGCTAGTATAAGACACAGATTAGGCCAATCAATAATAAAATAAGGGACTATGAAATGCCACTATAAGTGAGCAAAGAAAGTGAGAAAAAGTCCTGGCCTACAAAGACAAATATAGTAATAAATAGAGAAACTGGGATCATTAAAAGCAGAAACTCCTCAAACGAGCTGTAATCCCAGTAAGCAGTTGTGATATGAGGCTTATGACAGAAAGAAATGCAAATTATAATTATGGGATGAGCTAGTGAGAAAGAACGCAGAGATAAATAGTAGACGGAACATGTAAATAAGCAGACAGATAGAAACCTCTGATGGCTCTAATGATTAGAAAAGATGATGAGATGTTATGAGAAGCCATTTATAAAGGATACGAGAGACGTGATATGAAATAAGTTACCTCCTGAGATGTATAAATGAGTCCACTTAAAGAATGTTAATCCTACGATCGGGTTAACATTAGCCCGACATGATTAGTAAACTCTCCCAGGATAGGCCTCCAGAGTTAAAAATTTCTTTCCTTTATAAGAAAGAACTAGCTAGTATTTTATAATAATAGAGCCTTTATTAAGAGCTAGTAATAAAAGTTCCCTGGCTGAAAGAAAATTCGAAAGAATGAAATCGCCGAGAAAGCATCTAAAGCTAGGAAGAAGGGAAAGAAAATAATAGCTAGCTAGACTATAAGAGTTAGAGAAAGTGTACCCCTAAATTTTGAGGATGAAATTTATTTAAGGGGGGAGGAATGTAACATCCAGCCTATCCATAAATGTGAGAAATGCAATGTTCAGTTTCTCCATAAACGACAGAAATGGACCATAATGGGGGTTATGGAACAATCTAGTACTTAAGCAAGTTGTATGGTTTTAGAGATTATTTCATGAACTTAATTGGCTCCCATATATTGTATTTAGGCCAAGAGAAACCATCTCCACCAATTTTTGGGTGTGTGGCCGAAAGAGGAGGCTTGAATCCTAAAGGAAAAGTGTGTGTTTGTATACAAGGTAGCTCTCTCCACCTTCTCTCATGCATGGATGTGTGTTTAGCTTGTTTTAGAATGTGTGTATGTGTATTTTCAAGCTTTGAAAAGTATGCTAGCATGCCTTTATATGCCATGATGCTTGATGCCATGTTATGTTTTTAAATGAACCCATGATATTTGTATGAGTTTGCTTGAGTGTGGAGAGGCCAAGAACTCTTCCCTTTGGTGAGGATAAGCCAAGAACCTTTAAGCTTGGTTGAGACAAAGTAAAGAGTCTCCTAAAAGCAAAGTGGGCTCCCAAGAGTATGGTTGAGTCCAAAGTGCTCAAAGAATGGGTAAGTCAAGTCCAAAATCCATGAGGAGAAGTGTGAGGCCAATCCAAACACTTAGTGAGCTCTTGAATGTCTTGTATGATTGATTCACATGCCAAGGTTGCTTTTAAAATGTCTATGATTTCTATCTCCTCCATGCATGCATTTATGAAACTTGCCTTGCACATATTATGTATAATTGAATGAGAGATGAGCTATTGGGATTCTTTGAATCTCATCCCCTTCTCTCCAATGATCTAACATGCTAGGTAGACCAAGCAATTGTGGTGAAGGGAGCCAACAACCTTGAAGAGAGACAATTGACAAGCTTATGTGTTATTTTGCTCCTTTTTGGAACCATAATGATAGTTCATCATGTATATGATGTTGTATATGTATTATGAATCTTGAGATATATGTAAACATACTATTATGTGATGTTTAAATGTATGGAAATGATATATGACCATTAGCACATGTTTTGAGTAGGCAATGCCATGGTAAGAGAATTTAAAGTTTGATGAATATGTGTATAAATGTGGGTTGAATGGCCAAAATGAGATGCATGAGATTTGGGACCATTTGGGCAGCTCACACAAGTCTTAAATAAGCTTTTAGACTTGCCCAAAAGGTGCCACAACCAAGGGAAGGCCATTTGGCAAATTTGGTACCTCATATGGAGCCAAATTTGACCATAATGGAACCCTAAATCACTTTTTGGCCAAATGAGTTAGTCTTGCCCTGAAATTTGGCATGAAATTAGGTCTCATTGATAGCTTTCTGGGAAGCTAAAGAACATAATTTTTGGAGGTCTAGAGAATATTTGATAAATTTTCAAAATTGAGATTTTCTATGGTTTCTGGTATGTGCACTGTTCATATTGGCAAATTTGATTTTTGTGTCACTCAATGGCCAAATGGTGTCCAATACTTGTGAAATTTTAAAGAAATAAACTAGAGGTCATAGCTTTCTGTGGCCATCAAGATCACCTCATTTGGAGGTCTGAGCAGAGAGTTATGCATTTTTGAAGTTTGCTGTCAGTAACAGTGGCATCTTCAGAGTTCAGTTACTGTTCCATCAGTTCCAGATGTCTAAACGCATCTTCTTCATTTTGGAATTATTTTTAATGTCAATTTAACATTTTTAACTTTTCAGAATGACTGAATTTGTGTGATTTCGATTTTTATAGAATTAGTTATGAATTTTTGAAATTGGTATCAGTAAACTGAACAATAGCCCAGGCAGTCAGCAACCTCAGTAGCTTTTTGGATGTCAAAAGTCCTGTGTGATGCATTTTGTGACCCGGACGTATTTTTAGTGTGAAGTAGACATCCTAAGCTTTCCAAAATGGCTAATATTTCATGATTTATAATTTTTCATATTTAGTTATGATTTTCCAAAATTGGGTCAGAAAATGGAGCAAATCTGGCCGAAAATATGCTTGTTTATTTTGAGTTCCATTTCAGTTTCCATGGGTTGTAGGCATGTTTTTGTGATGCAAATGAGTTGTAATAATGAAATTAAATATGAGGAAGTATAGTATAAGCTCACACGGTCCACGTGACACTGAATTAAATTTTTTAAATATAGCACAATGCGGAAAAGTTTATTATTTTTATCCCCTTTCTCATATGCTCTTGTGGAATTGATGATATAAAAATTATAAATGACATAAAATGAGCTAGAAGTTATGGTGTTACATTTATGGCTATGTATCTTATCAGAACAATAAATGTAACACCATAACTTCTAGCTCATTTTATGTTATTTATAAGCTTTATATCATCAATCCCACAAGAGCATATGAGAAAGGGGATAAAAAGAATAGACTTTTCCGCGTTGCGCTATACCTAAAAAATTCAATTCGGTGTCACGTGAACCGTGTAAACTTATACTATACTTCCTCATATTTAATTCCATTATTATAACTCATTTGCATCACAAAAACATGCCTACAACCTATGAAAACCGAAATGGAACTCAAAATAAACAAGCATATTTTCGGCCAGATTTGCTCCATTTTCTGACCCAATTTTGGAAAATCATAACTAAATCTAAAAAATTCGAAATCATGAAATCTTAGTCATTCTAGAAAGCTTAGGATGTGTACTTCACACTAAAAATATGTCTGGGTCACAAAATGCATCACACAAGACTTTTGACATCCAAAACGCTACTGAGGTTGCTGACTGCTTGGGCTGTTGTTCAGTTTACTGATACCAATTTCAAAAATTCATAACTAATTCTATAAAAATCAAAATCACACACATTCAGTAATTCTGGAAAGCTACAAATATTAACTTGACAGTAAAAATAATTACAGAATGAAGAAGATGCGTTTAGACATCTGGAACTGATGGAACAGTAACTGAATTCTGGAGATGCCACTGTTACTGACAGCAAACTTCAAAAATGCATAAATCACTGCTCAGACCTCCAAATGAGGTGATATTGGTAGCCACAAAAATCCTATGACCTCTAGTTTATTTCTATTAAATTTCACAAGTATTGGACACCATTTGGCCATTGAGTGACACAAAAATCAAATTTGCCAATATGAACAGTGCACATACCAGAAACCATAGAAAATCTCAATTTTGAAAATTTATCAAATATTCTCTAGACCTCCAAAAATTATGTTCTTTAGCTTCCCAGAAAGCTATCAATGAGACCTAATTTCATGCCAAATTTCAGGGCAAGACTAACTCATTTGGCCAAAAAGTGATCTAGGGTTCCATTATGGTCAAATTTGGCTCCATATGAGGTACCAAATTTGCCAAATGGCCTTCCCTTGGTTGTGGCACCTTTTGGGCAAGTCTAAAAGCTTATTTAAGACTTGTGTGAGCTGCCCAAATGGTCCTAAATCTCATGCATCTCATTTTGGCCATTCAACCTGTAACACCATACTTCTATGACTCAATTCATGCAATTCCCATGCCTCATCTTATGTTTGTTCTATGGAAACAATCTAGTGGCATAGGGAGTTATGAATTAAAATGTATTTCTCTACAGGTAAAATTTTTCTTTCGGAGTCCCGTGAGCCATATGAATGCATCTATCACGTTCTCATACTTAAATACATGAATATAGCTCATTTCCATCATCAAATTTGGTCTACAACTCGTGGAAAGCAAAGGAACATATTAAAATTCATGTTTGCATTTTCGTCCAGAATTTCCTCTTTTCTGTCACAAACTTTGGAAAATCATAACTAAATATAGAAAAATCGAAATCATGTGTTCTTTGTCATTATGGAAAGTTCAGGATGTCTAATTCACACTAAAAATACGTCCAAGTCACAACATTCATCACACAAGACGTTTGACGTCCAAAAAGCTACAGACTCACTGGCTGCCTGGGCTGTGATTCAGGTTACTGATGCAAACTTCTGAAATTCATAACTAATTCTACAAATATCAAAATCACACACATTCAGTCATTCTGGGAAGCTAAAAATGTTAACTTGACACTAAAAATAATTCCCGAATGAAACAGATATGTTTAAGTATCTGGAACTGATGGAACAATGATTGAGCTCTGGAGTCACCACTGTTACTGACAGCAAATTTCAAAAATGCATAACTCTGTGCTCAGACCTCCAAATGAGGTGATCTCGGTGGCCACAGAAAGCTTATGACCTCTAGTTTATGCACATAAAATTTCATAAGCATTGGACACCAGTTGGCCATCGAGTGACACGAAAATCAAATCTGCCAGTATGAACAGTGCACATACCAGAAACCATAGAAAATCCCAACTTTGAAAATTCATCAAATATTCTCTAGGTCTCCGAAAATTATGATCTTTAGCTTCCCAGAAAGCTCTTAATAAGACCTAATTGTATGCCAAATTTCAGGGCAAGACTAACTCGTTTGGCTAAAAAGTAGTATAGGGTTCCATTATGGTCAATTTTGGCTCCATATTGGATACCAAAATTGCCAAATGGATTTCCTTTGGTCTTGGCACCTTTTGGGCAAGTTTAAAAGCATGTTTAAGACTTGGGGAAGCTGCCCAAATGGTACCAAACCATTTGCATCTCATTTTGGCCTTTTCACCCTCACTTATACACATTTCCATCAAACTTTCAATTCTCATACTTTGGCATTAGATACTCAAAACATATGTTAGAGGTCATACATCATATTCATACATATAAACATCATAGAATGGTGTATTTATACATGCCTCAAGGGTCATGGTACATTTACAACATCATATACTTTGTGAAACCTCATTATAGGTTCAAGAAGAATGAAAGCTAGGCCTAGGCTTGTCAATCTCTTTCTTTCATGGTTGTTGGCTCCCTTCACCATAACTCCTTGGTCCACCTAGCATGTTAGAGCATTGGAGAGGAGGGAGTGAGATTCAAGAATCTCAATAGCTCATCTCCCATTCCCTCACACATAATATGTGCAAGCAAGTTTCACAAATGCATGCATGGAGAAAGTAGAAATCATAGGCATTTTAAAAGCAACCTTGGCATGTGAATCAATCATACAAGACATTCAAGAGCTCACTAAGTATTTGGATTGGCCTCATACTTCTCCTCATGGATTTTGGATTTGCCTCACCCATTCTTTGAGCACTTTGGGCTCAACCATACTCTTGGGAGCCCACTTTGCTTTTGGGAGACTCTTTACTTTGTCTCAACCAAGCTCAAGGGTTCTTGGCTCCTCCTCACCCAAGGGAAGAGTTCTTAGCCTCTCCACACTCAAGCAAACTCATACAAACATCATGGATTCATTTAAAACATAACATGGCATCAAGGATCATGACATGTAAAGGTATGCTAGCATACTTTTCAAAGCTTGAAAATACACGTACAAGCATTCTAAAACAAGCTAAACACACATCCATGCATGAGAGAAGGTGGAGAGAGCTACCTTGTATACAAACATACACTTTTTCCTTAGCTTTCAAGCCTCCTCTTTTAGCCACACACCCACAAGTTGGTGGAGATAGTTTCACTTGGCCTAGACACAAATTATGGGAGCCAATTAAGTTCATGAAACAATTTCTAGGGCTATGCAACTTGCTTAAACCCTAGATTACTCTATAATCCCCATTATAGTCCATAAAGGCACCCAATGAAGCAACACCCCTCAAATGATCTCTAGGCCTCATTCTTTTTTTTAAAACATGATTCTTGACTCCTTTTAAGCCTCTTGGAGTCATCACATAATTAAAACAAAGGGCCTAGCATTATGTTGCTTCCTTAGGTCACAATATGGAACCTAAAGCACCAACTCATTCTCTAAGCTTCCTAAATTTTTCCCAAGGTTTTTCCTCACATTCATTCATCATGTATGACTCAAAAATGGGCTTGAAACAATTTAAAACTCTCCCTAACTATGCCATCCCTACTTGGCCGAAAGTTAGAGCATAAATGGGATTTCATGGCTTCTTGATTTTTCCTTGATGGGGGAACCATTTAGGGAGGTTGTTAAGAGTTGTAGGAGGTCAAGGAAACACTTAAACAACCAAGGGAACTTATAGATTAAATCAGTTTTTACAATCCCTTTAAGTGCTCTACACTTTTCCAACTTTTAGGTTCATGACTTTCCATGGGGTTTTGTTAATTTTATGGAGGAAGAGACATATGGGGGACCTCTTAGGGATCTTAGGAGCACATTTAAACATTCATTTAAGCCTAAGAACATTTATATAAAATCAGATTTGCAAGGGAGCATTTGGATCCCTAATGATTCCATTTTGTTTCCTAATGCTCCTTTCTTGATTCTATTGGTTCATTCTTAATCCTTGCCATCTAAAACCCCTAATCCCTCCATAAATTGGACAGAAAAGAGCCCCTAAGAATTGGGCTCATGGTGGTCAAATTCGTGCAAGAGGAAGGGGGAGGGAGAAACTACCAAAGAATGGAAGTTTTACCTTGTTTTCTTGCTTCCTTTGGCTTGTTCTTCCACTTGGTTGGCTTACTCCCTCAATTTTCGAAATTCCCCTCTCTGTTCTGCCCCAAAAACAGCACCAAACTCTCCATTAAAACCATAGAAAGAAAGCTTGAGAGGAGAGGAGCAAGGTTTCAAAGGAAGGATATGGAATTTCTTAAAGTTTCTTACCTTTCTCTTGAATTTCTTCCTCCAAAATCCTCCTCCTCTTGTGCGCCTAAGGAGCTGGAGTTCTCCTCTGAAAATGGGCAGAAGCAAGTCGGTTTGGAGAGGGGGAGGCAGAACGTGGCATATAAAGAAGAAGAAAGAAGCTTCCTTTAACACTTTAATGCCAATTTTGCCCTTCGTTCTTAGCATTTTCGTTTCTCCTTCGTTTTAGCTCCTTTTTGAGAACCGTCTTTTCCATCATAACAAAGAGGTTTCCAATTTAATAAAATGCCTTTGGAATCACTCAAATCGGAGCTAAAACCATCCCGAACGAATCAGTCAAAGTTTGGGTCAACCGACATCAGAAAGAGTACACCGGAGGGGCTTTACTGGTCCCGGGGCTTCCCATGGTTTTTGGGGCCTCTGAGAACCCTGGGCAACTCACAATTTCCATTTAAAAAGCCCTCCTAGGTGCTTTTCCAAAATTACACTTATTTACGAAAATGCCACTGGCCTTTCGGTAAATTTTTTGAATTGCTCCGACCCCGGTTTCTGGGCAACTCAAGGCTCAAATCCTCATTTTCTATTATTTAAAATTTTATCCAAATTTTATTTGGCCTTAAATCACTCATCTCAGGGGACTTGCTTTGAAAACGTGTCCATTTCCATTGTTTAATGAAAACGGGACATTACACAACCCATATTTATACACATATTCATCAGACTTTAAATTCTCTTACCATGGCATTGCCTACTCAAAACATGTGCTAATGGTCATATATCATTTCCATACATCTAAACATCACATAATAGTATGTTTACATATATCTCAAGGTTCATAATACATATATAACATCATATACATGATGAACTATCATTATGGTTCTAAAAAGGAGCAAAATAACACATACGCTTGTCAATTGTCTCTCTTCAAGGTTGTTGGCTCCCTTCACCACAATTGCTTGGTCCACCTATCATGTTAGATCATTGGAGAGGAGGGGATGAGATTCAAAGAATCCCAATAGCTCATCTCCCATTCAATCATACATAATATGTGCAAGGCAAGTTTCATAAATGCATGCATGGAGGAGATAGAAATCATAGACATTTTAAAAGCAACCTTGGCATGTGAATCAATCATATAAGACATTCAAGATCTCACTGAGTGTTTGGATTGGCCTCACACTTCTCCTCATGGATTTTAGACTTGCCTCACCCATGCTTTGAGCACTTTGGACTCAACCATACTCTTGGGAGCCTACTTTGCTTTTAGGAGACTTTTTACTTTGTCTCAACCAAGCTCAGGTTCTTGGCTCATCCTCACCAAAGGGAAGAGTTCTTGGCCTCTCCACACTCAAGAAAATTCATACAAACATCATGGGTTCATTTAAAAACATAACATGGCATCAAGCATTATGGCATATAAAGGCATGCTAGCATACTTTTCAAAGCTTGAAAATACACATACACACATTCTAAAACAAGCTAAACACACATCCATGCATGAGAGAAGGTGGAGAGAGCTACCTTGTATACAAACACACACTTTTCCTTTAGGATTCAAATCTCCTCTTTCGGCCACACACCCAAAAATTGGTGGAGATGGTTTCTCTTGGCCTAAATACAATATATGGCAGCCAATTAGGTTCATGAAACAATCTCTAAAACCATACAACTTGCTTAAGTACTAGATTGTTCTATAACCCCCATTATGGTCTATTTCTGCCGTTTACGGAGAAACTGAACATTGCGTTTCTCATATTTATGGAAAGGCTGGATGTTATATAA
This sequence comes from Erythrophleum fordii, assembly GCA_032878935.1. Classification (NCBI taxonomy): domain Eukaryota; kingdom Viridiplantae; phylum Streptophyta; class Magnoliopsida; order Fabales; family Fabaceae; genus Erythrophleum; species Erythrophleum fordii. Next base: position 1,915,155 of record JAVQMF010000031.1, read on the forward strand.
CTGTTTACAACAAGCTCGTCATCCAATCCTCCATATACCAAGAATACATCTTTAGTTCTTCTAAAGTATTTTAGGATAGTCTTGACGGCAGTCTAATGATTCTGACCTGGATCTGATTGAAATCTACTAGTCATACTCAAGGCATATGAGATATTTGGTCAAGTGCATAACATGGCATACATGATAGATCTAATAGCTTAGGCGTATAGAATCTTACTCATACGTTCTCGCTCATCACGTGTACTAGGACACTGAGTCTTGCTGAGATTGATGCCATGAGACATAGGTACAAAACCCCTTTTTGAATCTTGCATACTAAATTTATACAATACCTTATCTATGTAGTTGCATTGACTTAGATCGATTAGCCTTTTAGATCTATCTCTATAGATCCTAATCCTAATGATGTAATTGACCTCGCCTAAGTCCTTCATTGAGAAACACTTTCCTAACCAAGACTTGACAATTTGCAAGGTAGGAATGTCATTTCCAATGAGTAGGATGTCATCAACATAAAGCACTAAAAATACAATTGTGTTCCCACTAACCTTCTTGTAAACACAAGGTTCATCAGCATTTTGGATAAAACCAAAATGTTTGACTACTTTGTCAAAGCAATGATTCCAACTCTGAAATGCTTACTTCAATCCATAAATGGAACTTTGAAGCTTGCAAACCTTCCCAGAATCCTCTGGATGCATAAAACCTTCAAGTTGTGTTATATACACTTCCTCAAGCAGCTTTCCATTATGAAATGTTGTTTTCACGTCCATTTGCTAAATCTCATAATCATAGTATGTAGCAATAATGAGAAGGATCCTGATTGATTTGATCATAGTGACTGGTGAAAAGGTTTCATCATAGTCTATACCATGTGTTTGTTTGAATCCTTTTGCAACTAATCATGCCTTGAAGGTATGCACTTGGCCATCTAAGTCATTTTTCTTCTTGAAAACCCACTTGCACCCTATGGCTTTTATACCTTTAAGTAGGTCAATCAAGGTCCATACCTAATTGTCATACATGGATTGCATCTCAGACTTCATGGCTTCTAGCCATTTCTCAGAGTCTGATCCCATTATGGCCTCTTGATAGGTGGTTAGCTCATCTTGATCAATGAGCAACACATCATGATTTTTAATTAAAAGAAATTCATATTTTTAAGGCTAATGTTATGTCTTATCAGACCTTCGTGGGCCTTGTGTTACTTGAGTAGGCTTAACAACTTGTTGTGAGTCTTCTCAATTTTTCATTTCCGATTCAATATGATTTTATAGCTCTCGAACTTCTTTGAGATGTATCTTACTCCCACTGGTTCTTTTAGAGATGAATTCTCTTTCTAAAAAGATACCATTCTGAGCAACAAATAATTTGTTCTCAGTGGGGTTATAGAAGTAGTATCCTTTAGTTTCCTTAAGATGACCCATAAAAAGGCATTTTATAGATTTGGGTACTAGCTTATCTGAGGCCTGTTGCTTAACATATGCCTCGCATTTCCAAATCTTGAGAAAAGATAAACTGGACTTCTTCCCAATCCATATCTCATATGGTGTCTTTTCAACTACCTTAGATGGAACACGGTTTAGTGTAAACATAACTGTTTCTAATGCATAGCCCCAAAAGGATGGTGGAAGATCTGTTTTACTCATCATGGATCGAACCATATCTAATATAGTTCAATTCCTTCGTTCAGAAATGCTATTCCATTGTGGTGTTCTTGGTGGGGTTAATTGTGAGACAATACCATAATTTCTAAGATGGTCAATAAACTCTTGGCTCAAATATTCTCCGCCTCGATCAGATCGAAATATTTTAATAGTTTTGCTAAGTTGATTTTCTACCTTATTCTGAAAAGTTTTGAACATTTCAAAAGTTTTATATTTATGTCTCATTAAATAGATATATCCATATCTACTGAAGTCATCAATAAAAGTAATGAAGTACTATTGCCTGCCTCTAGTAGTGGTACTAAGTGGACTACATACATCAGTATGTATTAAGCCTAATAAATCAATAGCGCTTTCACTGTGCCTAGTAAAAGGTGTCTTGGTCAATTTTCCAAGTAAACAAGATTCGCATGTATCAAATGATTTAAAATTAAATGATTTCAGAAGTCCATCTTGATGGAGCTTTGAAATGCATTTTTCATTTATGTGGCCTAGACGACAATGCTAGAGATAGGTCGAATTCAAGTCATTAGTCTTAATCATCTTGGTAGTTATGTTATAGATATCTGCATTATTGGGAGCATCAAGATTTAAATAATAATGACCACCATGCAAATCACCATCCGCATAAAAGATGTCATTAAAATAAATAGAACATTTTTTATTCCCAATTATTGAAGTAAAACCTTTCTTATCTAAATAAGAAAGTAAAACAATGTTTCTACTCAATGCAAGAACATAATAGCAATTGTTCAAAATTAACAAAAGCCCACTAGGCAAAACTAATTCATAAGTGCCTACGACTAAAGTAGTAACTCTTGCTCTGTTTCCAACTCGTAGGTTTATTTTGCCCTTTTTTAGCTTCCTATTCCTTTTGAGACCCTGCACATTTGTACAAATGTGAGTTCCACATGCAGTATCTAATACCCACGTAAGAAGTAGAAAGATTAATTTCTATAACATAGATACCTAAAGTAATAGCCCCGCTATTCTTCTTTCTGTTTAGATCTTCTAGGTAGAGCTTGTGGTTTCTCTTCCAATGACCAGGCTCATTGCAAAAGAAGCAAACTCCTTCCGTAGAAGGCTTTGCCTTCTTGGATTCAGGCTTGGGTTTGGGCTTGTTTTGGTTCTTGAACTTATTGTTCGAGCCCCTTCCTTTTCCCTTGCCTTTGCCTTTCTTTTTCATTCCTTTACCTTTCTGAACCATTAAAACAGAGCTTAGATTTTTTTTAATATTTTGCTCAGCAGTTTTAAGCATCCCATGCAGTTTAGAAACGGATTTCTCCATGTTGTTCATATTGTAATTCATGACAAACTAGTCATAACTTTTTGAGAGTAAGTTTAAGATCAAATCTGTAGCTAACTCCTGACTCATGAGAAATCCGAGCCTTTCAAGGTGATCAAGGTAGCCTTTCATCTTCAAAAAATGAGTGCTAACTGATGCACCTTTAGCCATTTTACAGGAATGCAAGGCCTTGGTGGTTTCAAACCTTTCCTGCCTTACCTGTTGTTAGAACATTTCCTTGAGATGCATAATCATCTCATAAACCTCCATATGTTCTAGATCTCTCTGAAGTTCTGGGACCATGGTGGCTAACATCAAGCATCCCATATCTACAGAATCATTAAGATGCTTGGTGTGGGTATCCTTCTGTGCTCTTGGAGCATTGGCTGCAGGCTCCTCAGGAATGGGCTCATCTAGGACATATAGCTTTCTTTCCTGCTTGAGAACAATTCTTAAGTTCCTGAACCAGTCAAAAAAGTTTGTCCCATTGAATTTGTCTTTCTCAAGGACAGATCGCAATGATAGTGTAGCAGAGTTACTTGTCAACATTTTTTTATAACAAAATATGCAAAAATCAAATTAATAAATTTCCACTAAAATAACCCTCAATTTAATTTAGCGGGCTAAGACCCATATTCCACTTAATTATAAGTCCGCTTTGGTAAGACGCTTAAAATTAAGCTATTTAGGTAGGTAACTTGTTTACCAATTATATCACATGTAACTCTTAGATCTTTTATGGGATTCAATCATCACATGATCCGGCATGTTTAATCCTATCTAATGCCTTGAGACCCAAAATTATTTTGATAGTCTCAATTAAGTCAAACCACTATGAAGCTTATGAGTATCACCATTACCCAAGCTATCTTACTAAGATAACCTAAGTGTATCCCACTTTGGTGAAACCTATAGTCAGGTGATCAAAGTCTTGACAGATGTTCATTAGTGGGCGGCATTGTAACTTAAAATTTTACATGAGGAATTTTATTTCATTATTTCATAAAACTAGTCATCACATAATTATATACTATGATAGCATATAAACATACATGTATATGATCTCATCATAAGTCTTAAAATAAGTGTGACACAATATGGCCCATCTATCCTATCTCCTCCTAAGCCAATGAGAGGATTCCTCTAAGATAAAATCTATATATACAAAGAGAAACCTCACTTGAACATTCGAGGGGAGTGTGAGATGAGAAAAGAATATACATTCAAAATGAATAGAGAGAGGCACGACACGCAGGCCATATTTTAAAAATTACAAACCATAAGCATCCTAGGGTCATATCATGCACCATACCCATCCAAGCAAATCACAAGACAACCACACATGTTACAAACATCTCATTTCATATGAAAGGCTATAAATTTAATGAATTTATTTTAAATTAGATTGTGTTGCAATAGGATTAAATCCATCCACCATGCTTACTCAAGAAACGCGTATCATTCAAAAGGATTCATTAATCACATATTAGCATACAAAAATGGATTCATCAACCATCGATTCTGAAATGATTTCATCAATCACGAATTCATTCAGTGCATCACATACATAGTGAAATGAATTCAAATTGAAATAGAATATAATCTGTACAAAATATATCAAATATATACATATGTAACAGATTAATAATCATGTTCCCAATCACATTGAAAATAGATTCATGTTCGAATTAAATTTCCAAATTCAAGGCCAATATATATGCATATCCAGATTTAGATTCAAAACAGATTCAGATTGACATATATGTACAGATTCATAATCAATTGTATACATGTATGATTAGCATACTCAAAGACCGATTTGAACCAAAACTATTACACTAATCTATTTTGGTATTCGAACCTAAACACACATATATGTATAGATTCATAATCTGTTTCAGTATCCAAAACATGAATGCACATACATATATCTCATATATATATGAACAGAATTGATTTCAGTGACTATTACCCTATACATATATCATATATATGAACGGATTCATTAAAAGGATCTTTACGCTTAGATTTCATGCTATAAAATAATTTGATCAAATCAACATCACATACATATCTCATATCAGCACATGCAAAAAATTGAGCGCAAGATAAAATTCTTAGAACACATAGGTACTCAATTTAAGCAATTATTGACGTGGCTCAGATACCACTGTTAGGAATCATGGGAGGCACAACGAAAACATTTAAAATTTTTTATCCCGATTCCCACCAAGGATCTGTCAAAATTGCTTAAACTAAATAGGTTCAAAGAATTACCTTTTCTGTCGATTGAGTTTGCTGTTTACTCTTACTCTTCGTTTGGATCACAGGAACTGACCGTAGATCGGCTCCCTCTACTGGTATCCACACGAACTAGGTTCAGTAACTCAAACAGTGTGCTAGCACCTGTCCGTACGACGTTCGTATAGCCCTCGTATATGTCCGTACAACGTCCTTCTCTCTAAGGTTTTTAGAGGCTGCTCTAGAATTCCTTTTTGATATATGAAAACCCTATTTATAGACTAAGGTTTTAGATATATTTAATTAATCAAAATTAATTAAATATATCATTAAATATATTTATTAGTTTAAATTCAAATCTATCCTATAGTTTAAATTTAAATCTATCTAATAGAATCAAATTTAAACTAATTCATATATATATATACATATATATATAATATCAAATATAATATATATATATATATATATATAATATTTTGAATTTAATTATTTATATATATAAATAATTTCTCCATCCTAGATTTAAAAATTAAATTCATTGAATCTAGACACATTTCTGATTTAATGAATGTGGACATTTTACCAGGAGTTAGTTCGTTCTTGTGTGCGGCCCTGCAGGCCCATATGATGTTGGCAGTGGGCCAACTGCACTATTTGACCTACAAGTCACAAGCGGCCTCTAGCAAGACATTGTGACTACTTAAATCATACGGGATTAGTGATTCGATACAACCTATCTTACAACTCTATCATATCCCTTTTGTCACAAGACATCTAGATCGAGTATGAGGCATGGAAATGTCATCCTCAACTTGCCTGATCGTAACTTTCTTGATCTCTGAGCAGACTGATATAAGATGGAACCCTTTCCATCTGAGCATGGCCATGCATTTCTCAGTCACACTCATAAAGGGGCCCAAAGATATCTCTCTATTAATCAGAGGGACAAATTTCATCTTGACCACTCATCTTCCTCTGCATGAATTCTACTATACCCGATCATAGCCTTTATAATCACCCGATTAAAGGTGACATTAGACTATGCCAAAATCTATGTGTCCTTCATGTAGGAATCTATGGTGATTTCAGGTCCAAGGGATCAATGATATGGTTATATATGAGATAAACTTATGACCTAATCCATGTAGCTTATCTCATGACGGGTTTATCTAGCGTCCTGTTCTCTAACACACGCCTATGATTTTGATTCATATCATCATACATGATTAACACTTAATCAATCCAAATCATACTAGTCTTAATTCATCTTTATTCCCACAAAGATGATTAGCTAGGGACATTTTGGATAATCCAAAAAAATGATTTATCTATGGATATTATTATATATAAACATGCAAATAATATAATAATGTAATAAAAGAAAACTTTTATTTCTTAATAAAAATAATGTTCGCAATACAATGATTGGCCTAGGGCACAATCTCCAATAATAGAACCTAGCATAGCACAGCGGGTTGCAGTAGACCTAAGCAGGGCTTTGAGAGGTCGCAGTAGACCTAGGGGTCATAGTAGATCCCACAGAGTTACAGAGAGCTCTAGCTACAGCATGATAGATCTCTGGTAGAGATGACAGCCTGAGATAGTTTTACACAATAGTTAGTCTCTGAAATTAGTACAGTTTCAGCTAGCTTTTGTCTCAGAGACTAGAGACCTCCTGAGTCTGGTAGACTATTTCTACAAAGATATGAAAGTTTTACTAAGATAGTTAGACCACTGACTAGATCTCTCTAGAGATGAGCATAGTATATGGGATGAGAAAAGTAAGAAATTAACTTTCTAAAGTTAAAGCCAGATGAATTATTTCTCAGTAGATATTAGCCCTGACCGAAGGACAAAGAAATCTCCCACATGCTAGCTTATGTATTCAGAAAGGGGTTAGGTACAGTTTCAAATAAGGTAAGTGGTACAGTGTGTCTCTAGTGAATAAGACTGTGAGAATAGCTAGCATCCTATAAGAGGCCAGCAGTAGTCAGTGGTAGTAGCTCTTCGGTGCCAGTATGAGATATTTGCTAGGCCAATCAACATTGAAATAAGGAACTATAAATGACACTGTAAGTGAGCAAAGAAAGTGCGAAAAAATCTCGCCCTACAGAGATAAATGAAATAGTAAACAGAGAAACTGAGATTATTAAAAGCAGAAACTTCTCAAAAGAGCTGTAATCCCAGTAAGTAATTGAGATGTGAGGCCTATGATAGAGAGAATGTGAATTGTGATCATAAGATGAGCAAGTAAGAAAGAACATAGAGATAAATAGTGGACGAAACATGTAAATAAGCAGACAGACAGAAACCTCCGATGGCTCTAATGATTAAAAAAGATGATAAGATGATATAGGAAGCCATTCAGAGAGGATACGGGAAACATAATATGACATAAGTTACCTCTCGAGATATGTAAATGAGTCCACTAAAAGAAACGTTAATCCTGCGAGTAAGTTAACATTAATCTGACATGATTAGTGAGCTCTCCCAGGATAGGCCTCCAGAGTTAGAAATTTCTTTTCCATATAAAAAAGAACTAGCTAGTATTTTATAGTAATAGAGCTCTCATTAAGAGCTAGTATGAAAATTCCCTAGCTGAGAGAAAATTCGAACGAATGAAATCGCTGAGAAAGCGTATAGAGCTAGGAAGAAAGAAAAGAAAAGAACAGTTAGACAAAAAAGGAAAGAATAAAAAGAAAGCATACCTTAACTTTCAAGGACAAAATTTATTTAAGGGGGGAAAAATGTAATATCCAATCCTTTAAAAATAAAAGAAAATGTGAGAAATATAACGTACAGTTTCTCTGTTAACGAACGAAACTCACAGGATACAAAAGGGAGTCCCCCAAGATGATGTAGTTAAGGTCTCAAAAAATTTATGAAGCATTCTAGATCCTAAAAATGAGAATCCCAGGCTCAGACGGAAAGAAAAATAGAGTTAGCATGAAGAAACAATTTCTTACGAAAAGCTTACGAAACATAATGACATTTTCGTAATTTTGAGTAAATTTTGGAATTCACATAGGAGGGCTTTTTAAATGAAATTTTTGAGTTTTTCGAGGTTCTCAAAGGCCCTAAAAATCATGGAAATCCCCGGGACAGTTAAAACCCCTCCGGTGCACATTTTCTAATGTCGGTTGACCTGAACTCTGACTAATTCATTTGAGAAGGTTTTAGCATCAATTTGAGTGATTCCAAAGGCATTTTACTAAATTGGGAATCTAAATTTCATAATGGAAAATACAGTTCTAAAAAAGGAGCTAAAATAAAGGAAAAACAAGAATGCCAAGAACGAAAGGTAAAATGAGAATTTTTGAAAAGTGTAACTTATTCCCACCTATATGTATAATGCACCCTTCTTCTCCCTTCATTATGCACGACCATGTTCTGCCAAACCCAGAGGAAAACCCTAGGGGATGAGACACACAAGAGGAGGAAGAAAAGGAGGAGAAATTCAAGGTAGAAAGGTATGGATTTTCATGATTTTTCATACTTTTTCTCTTCCAAACATCTTCTCCTTCATTCTTGTTTATTTCCTACAATTATAATGAAGTATATGGATCTATTTTAGAGGAGAAATTGAGGGAAAAATTTGGATTTGAAGAGAGGAGCTTAAAGAATACAAGATTCAAGTGAGAAAAAGCAAGAGAACAAGATAATTTCTTTTCCTATGGTTGTCATCTTTAGTTCCCTTCTCCACTATTTCGCCCCACTTGAGAAAATTCTAGGAGAACTTGATTTTTAGGCAGAAACAAGGGTGAATCTAAGGAAAAAGGGTGTGGAGATTAAGAATATGTAAAGAGAATTAACAAAAAACCATTAGATTTCAAGATGCAAGTTCTAGGGTGTCAATTTCACCTTGTAAAATCTAATTTTGTATGATGATTTCTAAGCCTAAATAAGAGTTTAAATGAGGTCCTAAGATCCCTAAGAGGTTCCCCATATGCTTCTTCCCTTGAGAAAACAAAGAAAGCTTCATGGAACCCAATATGCTTCATTGTCTCAGCTAAGAAGGGTTCTCATAGCTAAGGAGAGTTTTAAATTTTTCTAAGGCTATTCCTGAGTCATATTTGATGAATGAAAATGAGGGGAGGCCTTGAAAAAATTTAGAACTCATAGAAAGTGATTTGGTGTCTTAGGTTTTATATTATGACCTAAAGAAGCAACATGATGTTAGGCCCTTTGTTTTAATAGTGTGATGATTCCAAGAGGTTTAAAAGGAGTTAAGACTCATATTTGAAAGGAAAGAATGGAGCCTAGAAATTATTTGAGGGGTGTTGCTTCATTAGGTGTATTTATGGACCATAATAGAATTTATAGAGCAATCTACCATCTAAGCAAGTCATATGGCCTTAGAGATTGTTTTATGAACCTAATTGGCTTCCATAAGATGTATCTAGGCTAAGAGAAACTATCTCCACAAGTTTGTAGGTGTGTGGCTGAAGCAAGGGAAGGATTTTCCAGAGAAAAAGTGTGTGATTGTGTGCAAGGTAGCTCTCTCCACCTTCTCTCATGCATGGATGTATATTTAGTTTGTCTTAGCATGTGTGTATGTGTATTTTTAAGCCATGAAAATTATGCTAGCATGATCTTATATGCCATGGTTTCATGATGTCATCTTATGTTTTCAAATGAATATATGATGTTTGTTGAGTTTGCTTGAGTGTGGAGAGGCCAATAACTCTTCACCATGGTAAGGATGAGCCAAGAACCTTTGAGATTGGTTAAGGCAAAGTAAAGAGTCTCCTAAAAGTAAAGTGGGCTCCCAAGAGTATGGTTGAATTCAAAGCTCTTAAAGAATGGGTGAGGCAAGTCCAAAATCCAAGAAGAGAAGTGTGAGGCCAATCTAAACACTTAGTAAGCTCTTGAATGTCTTGTATGATTTGTCCACATGCCAAGCTTGCTTCTTAGATGTTCATGACTTCCATTTTATCCATGCATGCATTTTTAAGGCTTACTTTACATATATTATGTATGATTAAACGAGAGATGAGCTATTAAGATTCTTTGAATCTCATTCCCTTCTCTCCAATGATCTCACATGTTAGGTGGACCAAGTGGATATGCTAATGGGAACCAACAATATTGAAGGAAGGAGATTAACATCAATATGTCTAGCTTTTACCTTTTCAAAACCATAATGAACCATAATGATGTATATGAGTGTTGTAAATGGCTTATGACCCTTGAGACATATGTAATTATGATATTATATGATATAGAAATGAAAGTATGTGTTATGTAAATGATGAAATGTGAATTGAGCATGTAATGGCAAGGATAGTTTCATGAATAAGTTTATAGAAATGTGCATATGTGTGCATGAAAACGCCAAAATGAGATGCATGAGGTTTGGGACCATTTGGACAGCTCACACAAGTCCTAAATGTGTTTTTAGACTTGCTTAAAAGGTGCCAAAACCAAAGGAAAGCCATTTGATAATTTTGGTATCCCATATGGAGCCAAAAATGACCATAATGGAACTCTATGCTACATTTTAGCCAAATGAGTTATTCTTGGTCTGAGATTTGGCATGCAATTAGGTCTCATGAAGATATTTTTAGAAAGCTAAAGATCATAATTTTTGGAGGTCTACAGAATATTTGAGTATTTTCCAAAGTTGGCAATTTTTCTAGTTTTGGTCTACTGCACTATTCATTTGGTTTGAAAATGATTTCTTTTACACAAGACTCAAATGATGTCTAATTATCATGAAATTGTATACAAAGAAACTAGACATTCGCAGTGACTCATGACAACTAGAAGCATTCCATTTTGAGGTATAGAGAGGGAGATATGAATTTTTGAACATTCTGTCCAGTATTAGTAGTTTTGCCTAACTTGAGTTGTTGTTCTATTGAATTTCGAGGCCTAGGCATGATGAACTGGTCTGGAAATATTTTTTCCCTCTAGCTAACATCCATAGATTTTCATATTGGTATCATTTGCATGGATTAAATTTTTTTGAAATTAATTAGATATTTTCAAAATTTTCTGTAAATTCTGTGACAATTCTAGAGCACAGTTTGACCTTTGGACCATTTTGGATATCAAACGTCCTTTGTGATAGATCTGGGCATATTTTTAGTGTGGAGTAAATATCTGTAGCTTCCTAGAATGACCAAGAATGTATCTTTTTTTATTTTTCTAGAATTAGTTATAATTTTTCAAAGTTTGGTCTGAAAAAGGGGCAAATCTGGCCGAAAATGCACTAAAGTAATTTGAGCTCTCCTTTAATCTTCATGAGTTGTGGGCATGATTTTATGATGTAAAGGAGTTGTATTGATGTAATTAAATATGATAATGTATAGCATGAGCTTACACGTTCTACGTGACACTAAATGAAAATTTTTAGATACAACGCAATGCAAAGAAATTCATTATTTATTCCCCTTTCCTTACACTATCATGAATATAATGATGTGAGGCATGTGTATATGATGAAATGAGTTATAAGTTATGGTATTACAAATAGGGTACTATGAGTAGTCCTTGGCTACCTGAGGCAATTCTGGATAGATGTTTTATATAGAGACATGATTGTGCTGTGACTCAAGTACTTATACAGTGGTGGGGTGAACTTCTTGAAGAGGCGACATGGGAATTGTGGCAAGATATTTAGAGGAAGTATCTTGACTTCACTCAAGTTGTTCACCCTTGAGTCAAGGGTGATCTTGAGGGGGAGTGGTTGTGTAAAACCCGACGTGCATGAACCCAACGTGCATGAGTTTGATATACATGTGGAAAGGTTGACTTTTCAAAGGCAGAAATTGATGCAGCCACGTAGAGGATTTTCTTCTTCCTCCTACAATTGCCGAAATGCCCTTACTCATCCACTTTTTGTTTGGGTTTTAGGTAATTTGCTTCTCCAATCTCTGCAGTTCTAAACCCATACCCATGCCCATCCCTTCGGTCAGAAAAAGGAGCAGTCTATGCTGGAAACTGAACTCCACCTCCTCTCCCCTGTTCCTCGCCATTTTGCTGCTCCTGGATTCATCTTCTGCTGTTTTCTGGTTCAAAGTCTACTAGTGGTGGTTGAGGAAGTTAACGCCAGAAACCAGTCTCCTCCAAGTCTAGAGTTGCTGCTGTAAGTGTGTAAATCTCTGGTTTTAGTTGCACTGCGTTTCTTCCCCCTATTTTGCTTGTTCTGTATGTATTTCTGTGTGTGTGGCCAGCTGATGGAAGGGTGCGTAGAAAAGAAAACAACAAGGTGCAAGGAGATATGTTGGTTGGAGCAAATTGATTTCCTTTAAGCTTCAAAGTAATATCACCTTCCTTTTTTCTAGATTCTGCTCTCATCTCTCTCATCTCTCTCCCATCTCTCTCTTATCTCCCTCTCATGAATTTAAGCTTTTCAAATGATCTACTGCCATATATGGATGCAAATATATATACATATAAAACCTATAACTATGTATATGTGTGTTGTATGGATATGGAAGGCATGAATGAAGGAGAAAATGATGAATTTAACCTTGCCACGGCGGAAGTTGAGAGGTCAGCTGGGAGTTATCCAGAGAGTATTTCGCCGCGGCGAATTAAGGAATTGGCCGCGGCTAACTTTCCAAAGAGGAATTGGCCGCGGCGAAATGAGTTATTGGCCGTGGCCAATATCGAGAGCACGAGCGAGGAAGCTCCAGGAGGCTTATTCGCCGCGGCGCCATGTATGTTGGCCACGGCGAATGTCTAACTCGCCGCGGCGATATTAGTGATATAGAAGGGGGTTAAACAGAGAAGAATTGGCCGCGGCTAAGAGGTATTTAGCCGCGGCTAACATGCTGAAAATGCCTATAACACCTAAGAAACCTTAGTTTTTCATATATTATTCTGAGGGAATGAATAATAGACATTAATGTTAGGTAGGCTACGTTAATGAGACAATTCTGCTGGTTATTCACACTCTAAAATCTGGTGAACGGGTATTGTAGGATACTCAGGAGATTGAGTTAGAACTGAGGACTGGGCAGGGAATGTTGATATCATCCTAGGAGCTGAGTAAGTAATGCGGACTATGAGTAACTCCTATTTCTTATTTTATTACTAAGTTTTCTTGAAATGTTTTAACGTTGGGATAAATGTTTTGTTATATGTATGTTACTGAAAATTGATTTAAACATGAAATTTTGCAAATTGATGCCTGTTGAGTTATTTGGAAACTTTGATATTGAACTGATATGGAAGGTACTCTGTCTGAAATGTGATTTGAGAAACGTATTAAATTTAAGAGGTTATCTATTCAGAACTCTGTAGCTAACAACAGTAGTTGTTAGCCTTGGTGCACCATAATCTGAACCTCAGCTAGCAGGGGTTTTGCTAGCCCCGTGTGGGTAGCTACCACATGTGAAGTTATTTATTTCGCAAGCAGAGTGCTTTGCGTCTGTGGTTATTCTCCCCGCGAGCTGTGTGCTCTGTGTCTGTTTTAATTTGGTTCTGCTTAGATACTTCTGATGCATTTAAGAGACGATCTGCATGAGGTTTGATTTGTGCATGATGAATATATAAGATTTTAAGGGTCGGCATTATTTATTCACTGAGTTTCAAACTCACTCTTTCTTAAATCTATTTTTCAGAGAGCGTTGAAGACCCTAGCCTACCCTGAGCTGCCGACTAGCTGTAGATCTCCTGTTTTGTTTCTTTTGGCGAGCCCATAATTGTTCATGTGGGTGTATTTTGTTTTACACTTGTCAATTATTTGACTTTGAACAATGTAAAAATGTGGCTCCACTGAATCATAGTCAGGACATCCCCACTCCCTAGATGTCTATGTTTTGATATATTTTGGGTGTATTGTTGAATTGACTGATTGTAGAAATATCAGGAGGTCTAAATTATAGAGGGGACTCTGCCGAAATTTCTACAAAAGTCAGAAATAATACTCTTAGTTATGGTAGGGGAATTTGCTATCTTTTGTGCCAACATACTAAATCTGTGGGTTGTGAGAGGTTGATAGGCGTTAAAAATTGTTTTAGGGTTATTATTGTAACTTTTGTTTAACTATCTTTTGTTACATTTGTTGGTCTAAGTTATTTGGCATGGTGCCTCTATGTATAGTCATGCAAAATGTGATACAGATTATCCCTCTCAAAATTTCTCTCTTCTCTTCTCTCTTGCTTTCTCTCTTATACCCTTTGTCTCTTCTATAGATTTATCACGCAAGCTCAAGTTATTTTTTCTTTGGGGAATTTTGTCAAACAAGTTTCATTCCATTGTTTATATCTACAAATTAAGCCATGAGTAGGGCGATGTATAAAGAATTGAAATGCTATTTGCCAATTGAGAAAAGTGGTCTCAACGATTAGAAGTGAAAAACCTTTTATGTAAAAGAAAAGAGAGATGTCAATGAATAGGAAATTGGTAATGGGTGGTTACTAATCACTATCATGGTTGATGAAATCATGAATTGGTATATAAAACTGTGGGCAGCAAAGTAAAATCTGGCAGTAGTTAATTAAATTTTTTTCAACTGTTGAGTTTGTGTCTAACAAATTGAGTTTAGAAGGGGGTGGTGCTTTGATAGGGGCATTTCTAAAATGTGGTCTGCATCAAGCTTGGGGATATAGGATGGATGAGTTTTGAAATTTAAATATTGGGCCTGAGGAGGATGCTTGTTCATTTGCATATTGATATTGTAAAAGGGGCACAATCTAATTGTGCAGAGAGGAATAGAATGTACTAATGAGTACGACAGGAGTCACCTTCAATTCCTTTCACTGTGCTTTTTTTTTTGAGCACTTTCCTTTAATTAAATATAGCTCTCACTTAGTCTCCAAAATTTTATAATGTCGAGAATGGATATATGTTAGTCTTTAAAATTTTGATGAGTTTAATGTTATGTATTTAATCTTTATTCTTGATTCTTTTCCCGCACTCTATTTTCAAACCCATGATACTTTATTTGTAACTTGAAAAATGCATTTAAGAAGGTTAAAAAAAATAAACTAAACAACAAAACTTTGTCTGACTTCACAAAATATATGATTGCATGCCCTAACTCCAAACTTGGTCGGTAAAATACTGATATTTGACAAGAAGATTTTTTGTCTAAAGAAGTTTGGTATAGAATTGAGGGAAATTCCTAGTACTCGATCCGAGCGTCTCATTTCAGAATTCAATCAACAAAACTACACTAGTTTCTCTTCTCTTATTAATATCCTATAAGAGAAGGTACTGCTTCCATCCACTAATTACAGGTCAGCAACTAACGAAACAGAAACATAACAGAACAGCAACTAACAAAAGGAATAGAGCAGAATAATAGCTATCTAAGCAAATAGCACTTATCTGCCACGTATCGAAGTGGTAGGTGGGAAAATATCAGACAAGGCCCTATGATGGGTTTTTCTTTTTATAATATTTAGTGCATAATATGTGAGTTGGGAAGGGATTAAAATGTGCATTTTACCTTGGGGGTTAAAACCCCAATCAAATATATCAGCAAAAAGGTCAAATCAAAGAAAATATCTACATACTGCCGTCCTCATTCAAGCACTTCAGATTCCCGTTAACATGCGCTCTCTAAGTCTGCTTCAGCCTTTGTTGAAGATGGCGTTTGTGGATCACGCTAATTTTCCAAATTAATTAAAAATGTGATGTTTTTATATAATAAGTAGAATTCTATAAATATTTGTTATCAAATCTTTTATTAAAAAATTTGATAGCAAAGGTGCTTTTTTCTTTTCTTAAATCTTTCTTTGTCGTGTTATAACCTCTTCTCAAGAGAAGCAGGAGACAAACTCGCATAACTAAATAGATAATAAACCCTTTTGCAACAATTTACCTGAAAACAATAATCATCCAAGTCAGCAGATGAATTGGTTATGCTTCTATGCCATGCCCAATCCTACACAGTCTAGCTAGTGGAGAGCATTTCTATTTCTTATGCTGTAGTATTAGAAATAGAAATAATAGTGTTTTTTATTAATACTTTGTCCCTTTTCTATTTCTTATTACTTTTTTCTCTTTTTGGTGGACTATAGATGGGTGGTGAGTTGGAAAAAAGATGTAAAAGCATATCCTGTATTTCCCCTTCATATTCATCTTTTTTCTTTTATTTTATTGTTCATTGGAAAAACAGATAATACTATTCTGATACCAAATTACTAGAGTTATGAATTTACTATTTGAAGTTCTAATATAATTTGTATAAAAAAATGTTGAAACCAAATGTTCCAGTTATTGTGTAAGATAACAAAGCCTCTGTGAATCCTATCTAAACTATAGGAGAAAATTCTTTTGTACCAACATATATATACATATGTATAATGAAAGAGAGAGAGAGGGGCACAGAAAAAGAGATTTAACTTCAACTATCAAACAAACATTTATTCTCCCTATCAAAAATATAAAATGGAAGTTAATAATTAAACTATTGTGTTTTATTTGTTGATCAAGGACTGGTTTGTACAAACTCATAAAAGATTTTTACCCTAAAAAAGGTTATTTCAGATTTTGTGATAGAATTAGTTTTCTACTGTTTTGTTTTACTTTATGTGCTCTTATATTTTAATCAGGCTAAAGCTTAACAATAAGAAACAAAACCATTGACCCCATAATGAACTCTTACAATACAGTGCAGCATATTGCCTTTCTGCTTTGACGTTCTTTTCCATAAGAAATATCCAGAGGCAGTAATGAGAATTATCCCTGTTGGAACTGTAATTATAATAATTGTTGTCATGTTCCTTCCTTCGTCTGTATTAAAGAACAGAAGAAGAAAATTTAGATAGTCTGACAATAAGTTCAACACTATACTGAATATATGATTGTCAGAAGAGATCAAAAAGGGTCAAGTTTATTAGATATTTGCCATCAAATTTACGAATGAATATATAGCATGTGAACTTGTTTTGTAATTCAGCACCATATTATTAACTTTAGAAAAGATTTCCATCATATATTATAATTCTATTGAAGAATCTAACAATAACCTAAAATTGCACCTAAGCAAAGAAACACTATTACTGGCACCGGTATGAGACACAACATGATACATGCATAGCCATGTATCAAAATATATAATACTTTAATAACATTTGAAGTGTTGTATCACATCCGATATAATTGTTGAATACATATTGGATACGAACCTGATCTGTTTTTAAAGTATAGGTGCATCATAGAATTTTCTCTGATTTAAAAAGGTACCTAGTTCTGAGGAGGCTAAACGTATGTAAAGATCAACCCTTCCATCCGAGAAGCTTTGTATCTCAAGTAAGTCTGCATCCCAAAGCATACAGCCGAGGCCTTTATCATATGCATAAGCTACGCGAGAGCAATTATTCAGGCATGAAGTTCTGCAATCTAGATTTCGCTGATGTCTAATTGGTAACCACTCCGCAAAATCTGGTACTTTTGCCCTCTCCAGCTTCAGAAACCCATCTGCTTTTCTAGCTTGAGAACCATTATTGACCCTCTCACACTGAAGTGCTTCCCTTCTCACACACCCCCTGGTCCAGTTCTGCCTTTCCCATTCTTCTTTGCTCTTTGGTTCAAACCCTCTCAAGCAGCTGCAGATTGGTGAGCTCTCCGAATGGCAGATCCCAGATGGGCCACATGTGCCAAAAACATCGCACTCGGAATCTCCACTTATCTACTCAAGTTCCCATATCTTTGTCTGGAAATTCCAGAGTCATTGTTCTATTTTACCTTGAGAATTTAACGTTTAAGTTCTCAATATAGACTTGTCTGCGAAATCAAAATATAGGGCGAAAGTCCCCTCCCTTTCTTCCAACGAAACCCGTCAAGGAATGACAAAGAAGGCATATCAATTATCCCAAGAAAGCCTCGGCCGTTCAAGGGTCTACTCCGCCAGTAAGAGCGATTTTCTTCCCAGATGAACACTTAGAGTAATATTACGAGGTTCAGGACTGGATGACGATCTTCCTTAGGATGGATCAAATGTACCTTTCCATGATGTAATTTGCACTTTCTCGCCTGTTTTTGACTTAATACTGAGTTTCATTTCTTGTAATAATGTATTACAAGAATGCTGGAGACTCTGCCGCACCATTTTTCCAGGAGTTCCATCTATAAGGACTAGGTTTCCAGAATCTAAAAGTTAGGCACTGGAATTGGTTGCTATATTTGAAACATTAGTTGACCAAACAACCTGTTTTTGCCCATTCAAAACAACAAAATTGCCATTCTCTGATATTGTGAGAATCCCAGAAGAAACTGTTAGTGGGTCATTTCGGTTAGCTACCCAAACGACAGAGGATTTAGACATAAACCAAATTCCCACATAGCGATTTATGAAATTCTGAGGACTAAAGAATCCCACCGTGAGCATGTTGTTATTTGAGCTTAGTGTTTCAGGTTCTTTGATCAACAGAGATGGTGTAATGGTGTCCAAAGCAGAGACCAGAACAGTACAAGAGAACAAATACATAAGAAAAGTATATAACCACCTAGCATTTTACCCAATCCCATCAAAACCTGATAATTATTCGAAAAGGGGGCAGAATATGGGTTTTGGAATGTTTTCAAGGGTAACCATTAACCTGTTCTACTGTGGTTGTCCGACTCTGCAAGCAATACTTCCGTTACAGTAGTCGAGTTATATATCACAGCATCATATAATAGTATTTGGTTTATAGTATTTGTAATTTTGAAAATATAAAAGACAGTTTAGTGTATATGAACTTCGGAGTATTTTTGCAACATTTTAGATAAATGATTAGATTTAATCACAATTATTTATACCTTTATTATTAAAATTTTTAGTTAAAATATAAAAAGTATATAATGTTTTAACAAATATATAATTTAATTTTTAAACCATACACTTATTTCCAAAAATAATCCCAAAAAAAAATCATACACCTATTGTTAATAAAGGATACACACACACACACACACAAAAGGTCGAAATAATGTGAGTCTCCTCCAACCACCTATCAGTGTTTCAAAACTTAGTTCTAGGATGGGGGCTCGCGCTCTGGAGTCGAAAGCAGACTATTTTTTTCAACAAATCTTAATTTTACGTGGGATTTGAGCCATAGAAAGATGTTATTAGCTGTGGTCTGTGGATTTCGCGTGATTATTCACCTAATTTTAAAAAACAACGTTTGGCGTAAAGTATATTTCTTCATTGACCCACCACTCGGGACAGAGAATGATATTCTACGCTTGGTAACCCGAGTCATTACGGTATAGTGACATACTATGGCTATCGTTCTTCTTATCGTGGGGCACTCCTTTGAAGAGTCTCTGTTTTATGTCATCATGTTGGTTTACATTTTTTTCAATCCTTTGTCCAAAATCCTCCCTCAATTCTATATATTTTCTTTTGAATCTAATTTATCCTGTGAATGCCTTATTTCTCTTTTCCTTTTTATTTCTCTCTCTTAGTACATACAATACAATACAAGAAAGGATCCCTTCTCTAGTGCTAATTGCTACTAATGTTAATAGGCAAGGAAGATCGAAAGAAGGCTTGCGATGTGCATTTTTCCTTGGGAGTTTAAATTCCAATCAAAGATATCAACAGAAGATCAAATCAAAGAAAATATCTATATATTGCCATCCTCATTCTAGCACTTCGAATGTCCCATTAACATGCACACTCTGAGTTTACTTCATCCTTTATTGAAGATGGTGTGTGTGGAGTATGCTAATGTCACAAATTAATTAAAAATGTGTTTTTTTAAAATAATAAGTAGAATTCTGTAAATATTTGTTATCAAATTTTTTAATAAAAAATTCAATAGCAAACATCATTTTTGTTTTTGTTTTTTCTTTCTTTCTACTATGTTAATAACCTATTCCCAAAGGATGAGGAGACAAAACTTGCATAACTAATTAGATATAAACCATTTTGCAACAATTTACCTGAAAATAATAATCACCTTAGGAGGTGAATTGGTTATGTTTCTATGGCATGCCCAATCCTACACACCTTAGCTAGTAGAGAAATTTTCTATTTATTATGCTATAGTCCTAGCTAGGGGTGTACAAAGTTGGCTTGGCCCGATTGGCCTCCCTCGGCCTAAGCATTATCGGGTCGAGACGGGTTAAGAAAATTAAAAAGAAAAAATTGAAACAAGGTCGGGTCAGGACAACACATCAGGTCGGGATGGATTTCGAGATAATCTTTTGGCCCTATCAAGCTTGGCCCGGTTCGGTCCGAGGTATATATATATATATATATATTTATTTATATATAAAAAGATAGTGACTAAATTGAAAGAATTCTTTTTTAAAGGTCTTTTTATAACTTTAGCCAAACATTTTATAAATTATGGATAATTAGAGGAGTCAAGATCTATGTCTGACTTATTCTAAGTATAATTATCACATTCATACAAGAAAAATAAAATTAGAAAATGTATATTTTTTTTTTAAATTTTAACTGTTATATTTGTATTTTCTTTCTATTTTCTCTCTTGAACCCATATTTTTTTCATACATATTGCATAAATTTTAATATATATATATATATATAAAGTGATTATATGCTTAAAATAATTGAGAAAATATAAAAATATAAATTTCTAAAATTTTAAATTTTTTCTTAAAAAAAAATGGCCCATTGGCCCATCCCTGACCTTATAATAATCAAGCCAAGTTCGGAATAGGCCCGAGACATTTTTGTCCCAAAGTTGAAATCGGGCTGGGACTCAGGCTGATGCAAATCCTGGCCCATCCTAACCCATGCACACCCCTAATCTTAGTAAGAGAAATAATAGTGTTCTCTTATTATTATTTTGCCCAATTTGGAGAGGATTTAATGGTACAAGAATAGATATGGGGTTCTTCTTTTTTGGGATTATAAATGGATGGTGAGTGGAACAAACACTTGAAGAGCATCCTGCATTTACAATTCAAACTTAGCATTAGAGAGAGGGACAATAACCATATATATTTTATTAAATGCAATAAACACATCAAAAGTCTAATATTGAAAGGTAAAAGATTTTTGTAGAAACAATGGTTAGAGCTACCTATTGAAAATCTTGAGAGTCTATATCAATGAAAAATATATTTTAGCCTTTTCAATTGAAAGAGATATTGCAGCTAGTAAAACTTTGAGTTTGTATAATGAAATGTGATCCTACATATAATTAAGGTCTAAATGCCATGTATATTCTACCAACTCTTTGATATTTAAACATATATATGTATTTTGGTTTGTGAATAATAGGTACATCCTCACATTTGTTAGTGATTTTATAGAGTTTAGCAGCAGATAGAAACAAAGGAAAGAAAATATGACTTAAAAGTCTAAATAACCTTTTTTATAACAAGTTCTTAAATACATGAGAAAATCATCTAAAAATGGTAACATTTACTATATGTCTAAGAACATTACCATAACTTTCTTAATTGAAATTGCTACCAATCAGCCCCCAAGAATAGAAACTAACAAATTGCCTGAAAAATATGATAGCACATGCAACCTCATTTGTAGCAACCATTATTTAAAAAAACATAGCTTCTTGAGGTACACTCTAATAGTATCAAAATGTAGAGCCAAAGCATATAGAACTTATGCTATAATTTCTTGAAATTCAAAAGATTTCATTGATGAGCTTTCAAAGTCACAAGCTGCTTCCTCTAGCCAACTCCCTTTCCTTATAACACTACCATAGAAATAAGACATGTTGGCACACATTCATTGGTGGTTCTTAATAAACCACTAAATAAAATAAATTTGTTAGCAGTTACTATAAAAATCACCAACAAATTGGCAATTTTATAAAAATCACTAACTATAATGTACATAGTTGACGATTTCTCAAGAACCGCCAACTATATATTTTTTGCTAATAAAATGTTTAAAAATGTAACTGACTTTTGTTGGCAGTTTTTAAATAACGGCTAACTAAAGTTAGATCAATGTTGGCAGTTATTTTATAACCACTAGCTAAACTCAACTAAAGTTGGCGGTTTTTCATACAATTGCCAACTAATGTCTTTTTAAAATTATTTTTCCCATCTGTACAGTTTGCAAAACGATGTTTCCATAAATGCAGAAGCTTGTGCATGGCCATAAAGTCTCCACCACCCCTACCCATTATCTTCATCCTCAGTGGTTCTCTCTTTATTTTTCGTCCTTCCTTTTCCAACGTCTTTCATATTGGCGGCATTAGTTTCATGCTTTACTGGTTGATTCAGCCTCTTCCCTCTTCTTCTCTACAGCTCATGTTCTTCTACCCCATATGTCAATTTCTTTTTTGGTTCTTTAATTTCGAATGATTTACTTGTTGTTCTTCATGCATTCACTCACATTTGAAATGATTTACTGGTTGTTCAAATAGTAGGCAAATGAACATTAGCAAACTCAAAACCTTTGACAATGTTGATGCCTTTTGGGTTGAACAATCATGTGTTTTCATTTGTTAACACTCAGATGACTATAAGAGCATGTAGGAAATACATAAAAGGACATACAAACATGATTGGAAATAAAACTTTGAATTTGATAAAAACATTTATTTTAATTTAAAATAAAGATATGATGGTTTAGAATCAATATCATGACTAGTGGGGTTAGGAAAATATTATATCAATAGTTAGTGATGACAATGGCAGAAGAGATGGTAGCTAGAAGAATTAAGTATTTGGCAATTCATGCATGAATTATTTGACAATTCATTGCTTTGTTATTATAGATTGTTGGATTAATATTGTAGTTTTAGTTTGAAGAGAAGGCTTAGCCTGGGAAACTTCTATTTTTAAGTCGTCATGCTACTAATTTTTTTTTTTTTAAGATATAGATTGAAACAAAAGAGTAATTAAAAAGCTTGTATATTTGGGCAATATTTAATAGAGTAATAAGTAGGAGTCCAAGCATCTTAGGAGTCACTAATGTAAGAACCCGACGTGCATGCCTTCATTTGCATGGAAGTTGACTTTTCAAAGCATTATTTGAGCTGCCACGTAGAGGTTCTCTGCTTCCATCTGAAAATTCTAAAATGCCCCTTCCTCATTCACTGTTTGGTTGGGCTTTAGGTAAATTGCTTCTCCAAACTTCTGCTGCACGAACCCATACCTATAGCCATCTCCTCGGTCAGGAAAAAAGGGAGCAGAGTTGGTAGGAAACTGAAGTTCATCTTCTTCCCTCTGCTGAGTGCTATCTTCGCTGGTTCTGGCTTCATTTTCCTTGCTGCTGCCATTGTCTCTGGTTTGGCTAAGTGTGCTGCTGTTGGTTGGAGGGATTTAACGCCAGAAACACCTCCTCTTCCAAGTTTGGAGTTTCTGCCGTAAGTGTTGCATTTTCTGGTTCCAATTTACAGAGTTTTCCCTCCCCTGTTTTGCTTGTTTGGTAATGTGATGCTGTGTGAGTAGCCAACTGATGAAAGGGTGTATAGAAGGAAAAGAAAAGAGAGTGCAAGGGGGATATATATATATATATAGACAAACCTACAACTATGTATATGGGTGTTGTATGATATGGGAGGCATGAATGGAGGAGAGAAGGATGAATTTATGAATGCTGGGACGAAAGTGGAGAGATTCAGCTGAGAGTCATCCAGAAAGTAATTCGCCGCGGCGAATTAAGGAATTGGCCGCGGCTAACGTTTCCAGAGAGGAATTGGCCGTGGCGGAAGGAGGTATTGGTCGCGGCCAATATTGAGAGCACGAGCGAGGAAGCTCCAGGAGGTTTCTTCGCCGCGGCGAAGGTCCAACTCGCCGCGGCGAAATTAGTGATATCGAAGGGGGTTAAACAGAGAAGAATTGGCCGTGGCTAAGAGGTATTTGGCCGCGGCTAACATGCTGAAAACACTTATAATGCCTAGGAAACCTTAGTTTTTCATATGTTAATCCAAGGGAATGAAGAATAGACATTAATGTTAGGTAGGCTAAGTTATTAGACAATTTTGTTGGTTATTCACGCTCTAAAATCTGTTGAACGGGTATTGTAGGATATTCAGGAGATTGAGTTAGAGCTGAGGGCTGGGCAAGGAATATTGATATCATCCTAAGAGGTGAGTAAGTAATACGGACCGTGAGTAACTCCTATTTCTTATTTTCTTACTAAGTTTCCTTGCAGTGTTCTGACATTTGGAAATCTATTTATGGAGAAACGTTTTTAAATGCTTTGCTATATGATTGACTTAAACATGAAATTTTGCAAATTGATGCCTATTGAGTTATTTGGAAACTTTGATATTGAACTGATATGGAAAGTACTCTGTTTGAAATGTGATTTGAGAAATGTACTAAATCTAAGAGGTTATCTGTTCAGAACTCTGTAGCTAACAGCAGTAGTTGTTAGCCTTGGTGCACCATGATCTGGACCTCAGCTAGCAGGGGTTTTGCTAGCCCCGTGTGGGTAGCTACCACACGTGGAGTTATTTATTTCGCAAGCAAAGTGCTTTGTGTCTGTGGTTATTTTCTCCACGAGCTGTGTGCTCTGCGTCTGTTTTAATTCAGTTCTGCTTAGATACTTCTGATGCATTTTTAAGATTTTAAGGGTCGGCGTTATTTATTCACTGAGTTTCAAACTCACTCTTTCTTAAATTTATTTTTCAGAGAGCGTTGAAGACCCTAGCCTACCTTGAGCTGCCGACTAGCTGTAGATCTTCTGTTTATTTCTTTTGGCGAGCCCACAGTTGTTCATGTGGGTGTATTTTGTTTATGCTGGTCATTTATTTGACTTTGAACAATGTAAATGTATGGCTCCACTGAATCATAGTTAGGATATTCCCACTCCCTAGATGTCTATGTTTTGATATATTTTGGATGTATTGTTAAATTGACTGATTGTAGAAATATCGGGAGGTCCAAATTATAGAGGGGACTCTGCCGAAATTTCTACAAAAGTCAGAAATAATACTCTTAGTTATGGTAGGGGAATTTGTTATCTATTGTGCAACACACTAAATCTGTGGGTTGTGACAACTAATCACATTTTTCTCAAAATGATTCTTGTTAGAAATAAAAGGTATGGGTCAGAGATGGATGACTGCCAATCATTTGTCTAGGGAATATGCAAACAGAGTGAAAAAGTTTATTAAGTTTGCAGTTGAGCATGCAAAAGATCTTAATAAAATTATATGCCCTTGTCTAAATTACTACCATGTAAAGCAAATTACTGTAGCTGAGTTGGATGATTATTTAGTGTATAATGGGATTGACCAAAATTATACATCTTGGACAAAGCATGGTGAGACAAAGGATAAGCATAATAATTGGGAGTATAGTAGGAGTTATACCTTAAACAACTTCGACACAAGTACATATGAGGTTGACCATCTTGAAGATATGGTAAATACAGTTGAAGAGGATTTTTAGGATTACCCTTAAATATTTAAGAGGTTGAAAAGTGATGTAGAAAAATTGTTGTATCCTAGCTATGCTAAATTCACAAAATTGTCATTGGTGTTGAAGTTGTACCCACAATACATGGCTTGTGAACTCACATTAGCTACCGATGGAATGAACCTGCACGATGTCCAAAGTAGTACCCACAGTACATAGCCTATGATTTTGGTGATTTATAACTTACCTCCATGTTTATGCATGAGGCGCAAGTTTATGATATTGTCTATGTTAATCTTTGGGCCCAAGTAACCTAGACATAATATAAATGTATACTTGGCTTCTCTAATTAAAGATTTGAAGCTAATATGGGAGCCAAGAATGAAGGTATATGATAGGTATAGGGAGGAAAGATTCGATTTGTGAGCTATGCTATTTGGAACAATTAACGACTTTCTAACATATGGTAATTTGTCAGGATATAATATCAAAGGATGTTACGGATGCCCTATTTGCGAGGAGGGCACACACTCCATGTAGTTGGAACATTGTATAAAGAATGTCTTCCTTGGGTATCACAAATTTTTGCCTCCGAGACATCATTACTGGTAGTGGAGAAAAGCTTTCAATGGGAATATAGAGGAAGGTAGTGCACCTTTGCCATTGATTGGTGAACAACTGTATAAGAAGTTAAAAGATTTGAATAATAATTTCGGCAAACCTTTTGCGAGAGACCTTAGGACAAGTGGATGAAGAAAAGGTATATTTTCTTTAAACTGCCATATTGAAAGTCTTTGAATATGCGACATTTCCTTAATGTGATGTATATCGAGAAAAATGTATGTAACAGTATAATTAGTATGTTACTCAATATGCCAAGGAAGACCAAAGATGGCATTAAGGCAAGGTTGGACTTAGTTACTTTTGGAATAAGGGAAGAATTGACATTGGTGAAGGAAAGACGTCGTATACTTATCTACCTCCAACAGCTCATACTCCATTAAGGAAAGAAAAAATTATTTTTTGTGAATTTCTTGATGGAGTTAAAGTGCCAAAGGGGTATTCTTTAAATATTAGAAAGCTTTTATCAATGAAAGGTCTAAAATTAAAGGGTCTCAAGTTTCATGATTGGCATATTCTAATGGAGCATTTAATTCCAGTGGCTCTATTCTCTATTTTGCCTAAGAAGGTGCGAGGGACAATCACTAAACTATACTTGTTCTTCAAGTCCATTTGTAGCAAAGTGATTGACCTCGCAAAATTGTAGACATTGCAAAGAGAAATTATAGTCACTTTATGTAAGCTTGAGATGTATTTCCTGCCTTCATTCTTTGACATAATGGTTCACCTAACTGTTTACTTGGTTAAAGAGACATAGATGTGTGGCCCAACTTATTTGAGATGGATGTATCTAGTTAAGCATTATATGAAGATATTAAAAGGGTATGTAAAAAATCAAAGTCGACTAAAGGGTTGCATTATTGAGCTGTACATAGTTGAAAAAGCTATTGAATTATATACTGAATACCTATCTAATGTCAAAAATATTGGGCTTTCGATATCTCGACACATGGGAAGAATTGCTGGGGAAAGGATTATGGAAAATGAAATAGTTAACATCACAAGTACAGAGTGGGAACAAGCACACCTGTATGTTCTACACAACTCTGATAAAGTTAAGCCATATGTGTGGAAGTACAAGGAGATACTTAGAAGCTTGAACTTCAATAAGAATGAAAATTGAATATCGAAAGAACATAATTGGCTTTTTATAAACTAGTTTAGAATCACATTCTTAAAGGGTTAGATGTGAATTCTAGTACAATCTTTGAAAAATTGATATGGTTGGCAAGAGGTCCAATTCTGCATGTGCTCTCTTACACCAGTTATCTCATCAATGGCTACACATTCTATACAAAAGCGCAAGATGATCGGAGCACAATGCAAATAGTAGTGTAACTCTTATAGTTTAGTCTATTCATGTTTCAAGTGCTAAAGACAAGAGCCCTATCTATGCAAATATGTCATACCTCGGGATAATTTAACGCATATGGGAGTTGGACTACATTTTGTTTCAAGTGCCAGTCTTTGGTTGTAAATGGGTTTATAATAAGAATGGCCTTCAAATTGATAAGTTAAGGTTTATCCAGGTGGATCTCAATAAGGGGGTACAAAGATGAACATCTTATTTTTGCATCCCAAGCTCAACAAGTATTCTATGTCCTCGATCCTGCCAGTAAGAAGTGGTCCATTGTTTTGTTGACAAACAAAATAAATGAGAACAAAGATAATGTTCAACATAATCAAGATATCAATGTTGGGGATGATCCCTTTTTGGGGACATCATTTGAAAGTAATTCCACTAAAGATGATGCCTTGTATATGAGAAATGATAATAAAGAGGGTATTTGGATTTTAAAGAAGGGACAAAGAAGTCTAAATCGGACTAGAAAAAGAAAAAGATTGACTTAAATATGTATGCTTCCTTTTATTTTTCAATATCCTTATGTGTCTTCTTAAATTTCTTAAATTTTTTTCTTTTAAGCTTTGAATTGATTTTGCTTATTATTCTAACTTATGTGTTTGAATTTAATTAAGAGTGAATGACTTCTTTAGGTGCTTATGATAGTGCTCTAGATGATGTGACAAAGGAGATAAACTGAATTAGACGAGATTTGACTATCTTAAAAGAGGTGACCTGTGCAAGAAGGATATCATTACACACAGACAGTCTACGATCCTGGACACGATTTGTAATTAAGTTCCTTTAAATGATTAGATACTTTTCCTTGCCTTTATGTTTTCTTGTATACACAAAACTATAGGATGGTGTTGGTTGGTAATTGGCTATTTGCATTTGGTGATAATAAACTATAATTTGCTATTATTAGCTGTAAAGAAGAGTTTAAGACTTAGGGAATCTCTATTTATTAGCCATTATGCTGCTATTTTTTCTTTGATATTAAACTTACTTTAATAGAATATTTTTAAAATTTATATACACAAATTTGACTATAGGATGGTATTGCTTGCTAGTAATTGGTTGTTACTAGTTGTATTTAGTGATATTAATTTGTAATTTGCTATTATTAGCTATAAAACGAGGGTTTAAAACCCAGGGAATCATTAGTTTTAGGTCATTATGCTACCATTTTTTTTAACTAAAACTTGTTTCAAATAAATATTTCTAAACTTTGAGCAAATTCCAGTTATCTAACTTCAAATTGTTCTTACTTCATTTTGCAGTACTTCTTGGATTCATATTGCAAAGAATACTCAGATACTTAGATAGATGAACCCAGGGAAGAATGGTCTCAATATGTGTTCCAACAATATTTGTTGGTTTAGTATTAGCTCGTGTTAATTTGTAACTTTGTTTTAATTTGATTATTGATTGTAATTATTCTTTGATTGTTTAATACAAAAGAATAAGAGTTCTAATCTTAATTGATTGTAATTGTTTTTATAATTATTCTTTGCAATCTTCTGGATAATTAATGGCTGGGATAAAATAAATTGTAATTTTTCTTTGCAATTTTTGAAATAAGGTCGAACCAAATGGCAAAAGGACCTTCAGGTGCATAAAATGTGAGTGGAGAAAAAAAAAAAAGGAAAATGTTGACAGTTCATTTTAGAACCATTGACAAAAGTGATTTGTTGGTGTCATACCTTACTATATAACATTTTTCTTACTACAAGTACCTCATATAGAACTTAGAGGCATTAATGGAAACCTGAACTAATTAATTTTTTTAAAAAAAAACTTTCTTATACAATTTCACTATTCATTTGGTCATTCCTAAAATTTTGTCCAACCTTGAAAATATATAATTAATTTTAGAAAAATCGTATGAGGTTGGTTCAAGGCTCTCCTTCAAGCTCTCTAAGTCCTTTACAAGGGAAAAATACTTACTTGATGGATATAAATTCATATAAAGTTGCCCCTAAAACAAATTAGACAGTTCTACCCCTCATTTGTCATATTATTATTACTTTGCCTTTATATAAGCACATGCATCCTTGCATTTTAGGCACGCTAGTCATATTCTTTTTACTTTAGGGTTGGGTATATATATGGCTTTCTGTTACATACCCTATTATCATTGATGACTCCCTAATTTTGGATGAGAATGAGATATATTTTATGATAAATTAGGGAGGCAAAGTACTTTTCTCTTGACTAACATGGCCAAATTTTTATTCAATCAAACAAAATGAAGAAAATGTCTCAATTGTGATATCTTTATTAGTTTTGAGCCTTATTTTATGATTGATTTTTATCTCAGAAGAAGGTAGAAGATTGTAGAAAGAAATGAGAAAAGAGAGAAAAGATAAAAAGTAAAAAGGCAAGCTGAACAAGTCCTCTCACTACAGCTAGAACACAATTCGCTGTAGCTAAGATGCGCTTTCTCTGTAGTGAGGAAGTCACTTTGCCATAGTGAAGTTGTGATGCATACAAATTCCAGGGAGCTCCTAGCTATAGCGTAAGTAGTAGCGAGATCAGTAAAAATCTGGGCGCCTATAAGCTCTCGCTATAGCTAGGAGTGGCCACTAAAACACACAGCTTTGATTTGTAAGCTAAAAATGCAAGAGAAAGCTAGGGCTTTGTCATTTAGCAAAGGGGAGCTGCTTCTAGTCGACTGGGAGAGTGAGAAAATGTATAAGAAGTGTTGATGAAGCTTCATATTAATCAAGGAATCATTGATTCTATCCAAGATTCTTCCGATTAGGTGTTTCTACTCCATCTTCTCTTCAAGTTGATGTATTTGTTGATATATTTATTGAACTTGTCTATGGATTTCAAGTTATGAGTGGCTAACTCTTGTAACCCTTAGGAATTCTATGAACCTTTGAGCTTTAGAAATAATTTCCCTTTTGATTATGTTAGATTATTGAAGATTTTAGTGCTTAATTTGAATTATGGTTTCATTTTATTGATTGGCCAACTCTAGTTTGATTATAGGTTTTATAGTTAGCCTTTGAAAGAAAGGAATTGCTTATAGACCATTGATTGAATAACTTAGGATTAGATAAAGTCTAATTTGCATTTGAGATAGAAATATACTCAAGGGCCCTAGATAGTCTAGATAAGGTCAGAGCTTAATTGTATGTTAACTTCTCATTTGAGACATCAAAGAGTTGAGTTGATATATGGAGTTGAATGGATTGAAAGAAATTTTTACCTAATTATACCTTTGACTCTAAAATTGACATTAAACTAATTAATTAAAAAGGGAAATGATTGACTTTGTGTAAAAAAGGGATTAGAATTCCTAGGGTGTCTTTAATTGCTTATTTTCGCTTAGAACCATTTTCATTACTGTTAATTGCACTTGAATTGATTTTCACAAAAATTCAATCATAACTTGATTTGTTTAACTAAAATGAATATGAGAAATCTAATGTCTAATCACTAATCATATTGATCCTCTGAGGGAACGACCTTGACTCATCACTTACTATTCTTACGGCCTATACACTTGCGGTGCTATTATTTTGGTGAGCATCAATCATACAGTATTATAACATAACTCATACATACCATAATCCAAAGATATTTAATTACATGACAAAATATGATGCATAAAAGTAAAGTCCTCAATTTATGCCTCCACACCCTTTGCCCTTTCTTTGCTTAAACTCAGACCTAGCATGGGTTATATTTAGGGTGAGATTATGAAATCTCAATAGTAGTAAGCTAGTCTCATTCACAAGCAAGCATGTAGGTACATAACATAATGTTAATTAAGGTGCCACATGCCACATAGTAATACAAGGAATTTCATACAAGGCCAAGTACAATCTAAGCAAACATGTCTCATCTTATAGCATAAATGACAACTTGATATAGCATAACACTCATCATTATACAAGCATACAAGCTTAAAGAAAGAGAAAGGAAAATTATTACCTTAGCAAACTTTGCTCCTCAAGCCTTGGAATTAGGTTTACTTGCTTTTGGAGTTCCAAAACAAATATCAAACCCTATAATCATAATAATAATTCATTACAATCAATATATAAACCTTAACTTTTAAAGTAGTATGACCCTTTTAAACTCATTGGAATCATTGGAATTGGAAAAATCTAACTCCTTCCCTTCCAATTCACTATGGCCGAATAGTGTGCATTTCTTGGCCAAAATTTAAAAATTTTATTCCATGAGTTTTGGGTGCTTTGCCATAGGTATTCCAAGCTAAAAACACTCTTTTGAATCCATTGGAATAGATAAAATATCAACTTCTAGCCCCAACAACATGTTTTTGTCATAATGTAACCTAGCTCTGTTTAAGGCCTAAAAGCGAGTTTCTTTGATTCTAAAAATTCCATAGCCTCTTCCTTTATGTTTTAGGACTTGAAATTTGGTATACATGACTTTAGGACATTAAGAAAACAACATAGAAATTTTGAGAAAATTCAGACAGCATCTCCCTAACATTTCCATTTTCCCAAAAATTATAATCTTTGTGTTTTTCAAAGTTCTAACACATAATAAAAATGGATAAGCTCATATGGCCTCCATAGTCAATATATAAACTCCATTCCTAGGCCTTCATATTAAACATATAAACTCCATTTCTAAACATCCATATGCTATCCAAAAGTGGCCCATAGCTAGGGTTTAACAAAACTAACTTAAACCATGTGATTTTCAAGTGCAAGGTGGAGAAAACTTCTCTTTAAGCTTAATCCTTGCTTTCTTTGCTTTTCTCACACTAAGACCCTTCTTTTCCCACTTAGAGCAACATGCCACCTTGAAGAAAGGATGAAGATGCAGCTACCCTTTGGAGAAAATGATTGGAGGATGAAAAAGATGAAGAAATTTGGTGAAGAATGGTGGTAGTTTTGCTTGATTTCACTTCTTCTTCCACTTTTCCTTCCTTTCTCTCTCTCTTCACGTTTTTCTCTCCCTCTCCCTTGTGTGTGGCATGAAAATGGTGAAATGGAGGTGAAGGAGATGAACTTAAATGAAGTTAAATGGTCATACCAAATTTGGACCCTTGGATCAACCCTTTCAAGATCAAATCTTAGCGTTCCATTTCTTTTTTCTTTTGATTTCCTAATTTCATTACTAAATATCTTCTTCCCAAAATTCCTTAGCCACACTTGGATGCTTATTCTTAGCCCTTAAGTTATGGTGATTTGATGGTTAGTAACCATGATTAATTTTTTTTTAACTCAACCATGGTCAATTTCTAACTCAACCATGGTTAATTTCTAACATAACCATGGTTAATTCTTTAAAGTTACTAAAATCCTTTCTTTCTTTACTTTTTATTTTATATTTATATTTGGGTTTCATCTTCTCTAAAGCCCTAATTATATCTTCTTTCCTCTTATTGGGCCTTTAAAATTGGTTGTGGGACCTTATAGCAGTCTAAAAATCGGTGTCTTAGCTGATTAAGGTTTTATGATACAATATATTTCCTCTACTTTCTGGCCATACTGAGCCTCAAACATGGATCAAGGGCCCTCAACCTCGATCCTCATAAGTTTCGGTGTCAATCGGACATCTGGGTCTTTAGGTGTAATTTTTACCGTTTTATATTATGATTGTCCTCTAAAATTTTCATTTATTGTAATTTAGTCCCTGAAACTCTTTCAAGGTTTCTTAACCCTTTAGCTATTTCTATTTCCATGGTTGTTACAACTTTCTCTATCTGTTTTGCTCATAGCTACTGATCAGGCTAATCGGATCCTATTTGGCTATTCGGACAACGTGGCATTATCGGACCCATCTCATCAAACGGTGTTTAATTGTGGGTCATGGATTTATGAGATTCCTACTTGATTTTTTGATATTCATGCCTAAAACCACAAATAGAGGGTGAAACTGGAGTTCCCTAAACTTTCAGGCAATCTATACTGATGATCGTGTCGTGCAATCTCAAATAAAACTAGGTAGCAAAATAAGTTTGTAGATAATGGTGCAACCTAGGTCATCTTTCCAAGGAGTTTATGCCTTAAATTGTTTATGGAAGAGAGTTCTAAGTATTATTAATTAGGACTTAACTTGCGGGTTTGATATGCTAGAATTTAATTGAACTAAAATTAATTGACAAGAATTAGAAATCTAAAACTAAATTCAAGTGATTAATCAAATAAATGTGATAACTAGCTTTTAATTGGATTCCCTAGAGTTCAATTATCCTTGCTCTTTTTGACTTACCAATTTTGGATCAAGTTCTTGCTCTTTAGTGCATTCTTCATAAGGTTCTTGAATAACCATCCAAGATTCAATTCATCAATTGTTCAAAGAATTTTGCAACCACAAGAAATCTTAAACAACTAATTAATTGAATAAAAATAAGAACACACTACAATAATTTTGATTGATTTATGAAAGCTACTGCACAATTCACTCAAGATGCTAATTCACCAATTAGATTAATTAATTCCTCAAGCAATTAATTTGCACAAAAGTTCCAGCTAACTAACCCAATAACCATTGCATCAATTAGCCCAAAATCAAGAGGAATTTAGAGTTCAATTGCACAGCATTAATTCTGGAATTTTTCCAAACACATGATGATAAAAAATAATTCCAAAATTCAAATCAAGTTTAATCCAAGAATTAATTCAATCCAGTAATTCCAGCAATTAAATTCCTAAACCAAAAAGCTAAACCTAGACAAATTAATGAAGGAAATAATGCTAAAATCAAAAGATTGGGTAAGAGAGTTTTATCCAAATTCAATAGGAGATGTAGAGCTCAAATCTTCATCTAGGAGAATTCAATCTTCAGCTAGCCACCACAGGGAATTTAAGCTGTCATGGAGGGATCAAATGAAGGAGAATCAATCAAAGAAGCAGCCATCGAGAAAGAAAAATTCTTCTTCTTCAGCGCTGGAACTTCTCCTTTTTGTTTCTGCCGTCTCGCGTTCTCCTCCTCTCCCTGTATCTCCAGCGTCTTTTTCTAGGTTTTATCTTCACATCCTTCTCTTTATTAATCACGTCTCTCTCCTTCTGTTTCTGCACGCTGAATTCTCGCAACTAATCCTCATCTTCATCTTAATTCCTCCGTCAGCCCAAATGTAGCGTCTGGATGTGTATTTCTCCTCCCCTTTCACGTGCTTCAGCTTTAATCATTCACGTGCTCTCTTATTTGCCAATTTCCCGTAGCTAATTGCATGTGAAATAAGGTGTGGGTCCCATTTATTTTCTTTTATTATAATTCACGTGCTTGCTTCTCTCTTCTGCATGTAAGCTTCTTCCTCGATTTTCTGTTCGTGCTGTTTCTTGCATGTTGAGCTCCATTTAAACTTCTTTCTCAAACCAGAAACCACAGCTTCTCTCGTGACTGTCCAGCCCTCCATGCAAACTTCCCACGTCGTGTTCTTACATTTTTACTCCAGTAGCTCGTCATTCTCACGTTCTTCCTCAGCTCCAGCGTCGTCCTTCTCTTTCTTCGTGTTGCAACTGCTTCACATTTTTCCTGAGCTTCCTTCTGTTCTGTCATCGTTCTGCTCATGTTGCTTCGTGCTTTCCTCTGTTTCTGCAGCTTCTTTACGTGGCAGTCTCTTTCTCTTCATTTGCCTCGAGTTAAGATCATGTTGCTGTACATATTTTCTCCTCATGCAGCTGCTCTTTGTTGGCTCTGTAGTTGCTGAGCTTCCTTTCTCTCTGCTTCGAGTTTGCTTCATGCTCATTCTACAGCTTCATTTCGTGGCTGTCTCATGCTTCCTTCGTTTAGCTGCATCTTCTTGTGTGAGTGCAGAACCCGTGGCAAGCTCCTTCCTTTGTTCTTCAGACTTCCACGTCTTTTTCTCAAAGCTTCTCTTTTCTTTCAACTCATTCCACGTAGCTGCTGTCCATCATGACTTCTTCTTCTTGCTTGCTTCTAATATATTTAATTTTTATTCTCTTTTACTCTCCAACTAGTGGCTTTCAAGATTGTGTTCAAAGCCCATTAAAATCTACACAAAAGAATGGAAGGTGTTAAGTAGAAATACCCACAAAATTATTTAAAAGGAATTCAAGCAATAAAATTCAAGAATTTTGCAGTTTAATTCCTAAAGTGCAAAAGTGGCTAATAAAATAAATTTCCATTCAATTGTATGCATTAAGCTACATTTGATTATTAAAATGACTAAGTTAGGAGGATGAAAATAGATAAAATATATGTTTATCATGTACATTTTGCCCCACACATAACTTTTTTTTGCATTTTAGTCCCTAGCTCCATCATGCTTAACCTTGGAGACTCTTCGGGACCTTCTTATGATATTTTTTTTCATCTATTTTGGCACCAATTTTAGGGCACCTCTAGCCTTAACTCATCATTATTTGCGATCTAGAACATTATTCTAATTTTATTGGACCTCAATTTACTCTATTTGGGGGACTCCCTTTTGTATCAAGTAAATTTTGTATGTTGATGGAGAAATCGTATATTACGTTTCTCCCATTTTCTTGCATTTTTGAGGGACTAGATATTACAACTGGTGGTTATTATTAAACTGCCAACAAAAAATGAATTTTTATTGGTGATTTCTTAATAATCGCTAACAAAAGTGGGACATTTGTTGGCTACTATATAAAAACCACCAACAAAAAGTGACTATATATTTGTTGGCAGTTTAACAATAATTGCCAACAAAAGTTATGACTATTGTTGGCAGTTATTTTACAACTGCCAACAAAAGTTGCTTTTTATTGGTGGTTTAAAACCACTAACAAATGGTTAACCCTTTTGTTGGCGTTTGAATGGTTGGCGATTGAAAATCGTTAATGAACAAGAAAAATAACTACCAACAAAGCCATTTTCTGGCATAGTGCAAATGATCATGGCTTTCTATGATGCCATCATGGTCAATCTCAATATAAATGCTCATGTTATATACATAATACAACAAAAAATTGCATATCATGAGAACGCAAAACTTTAATCTAACTTTTATAGCCAAGTCATCATTTTAAGTCACTTTGACAAAATTGAAGATTATGACATATGAAGCTGAGCATGCATCACAGAACATATTAAGGAGCCTAAGTTCCATTATTGCTTTGATTGCTAATGAGTACTAGTAGGAAGCAAAGAGTTCAGCATCTAAACCAACCACCTTGTCTTTATTGAAAAAGTTACTACACCTTTTTGGAAGAAAATCTATCTTCTGTGTGTGTGTGTGTGTGTTTTTTTTTTTTTTTTTGTGTGGCTTTTTTCATGTGAGGAACCATGTTGTTACTTTTAATTGCTTGTTTAAGAGGTGGACTAAAGGCAATCCTTTTGTTCCTCTTATGCTCGATAAGTTTTGTTAGATATATGGTTCTGAAATGCTTTCCCTTTGTCTTTATGTTGGCTCACTTAATGCAACAAAGTTGGGTAGAATAAACCAATGAAGAATACATATGTACACATGTTAAAGACAAGTCCTTTTGGAAAGTTATTCATGTCTTCTTTAGTCTTTTTATTTAGGTAGTTATAATTTGACACTGGAAAATGAAAAGATAGCAAAATAGCATTTAGAATAAAAGAGAGGTGTTGAAATTCTCAAACATTTTCATTCTCATTCATTTCTTCTAATAGTATTAAGACTTTATTAAGGGCACTAGAACTAGCACACCAGAGGTTCATTCTTCTTTATCCTCTTGCACTAGGGAAGGCCCTCTCAATGCTTTAATGCTCATAGAATATGAGTTATGTAAAGTGTTTAGCCCACCCCATACCATTTTAGTCAGCCAATAGCTTGATCCTTGAAACATGTTATGGTCCTAGATAGTGAAGACATAACAAATGTCAATTTTAGATCATTAGTTTCTCACAATGTAATGAATAAAGTCTCAAAGCTCAAAAGAAGAATCCCTTGATAATGTTTCATGCATTATTTTTGGAAAGCTTGTTTGCAAAGTAAGTTTTGGTTGTAATATCAAAACATTTTCATAGCTAGGTGTACTTCTTACTTCCAATTCTAATATTCTCCTAATAAAGACTTTGGCCTCCTTTTTGTCTTCTTACTTTTATATGCTTGTTTGGCATGATGGATATGTGATGATGAAACATACTACTCTTAGAAATCCAAAGTCCTTTCATAATTTTACTATATACAGAGAATATAAAATATTTTTCTTTGATCACATTACTTGAATTGCATCTTATATTTTGTCTAATATCTGACAATTTGTGCTTGTAATATGAATATGTAGTAAAAATGGTAGAAGGGTTACAATGTGTATTCTCATTCCATAACTTCTCACTAACATGTGATTTCTTTCTTTTCTTTTCTTTTTTTCTAGTACGTTTGAACCTCTTGTCAAGAGGAATAGGGGACAGAACTTGCAAGCTTAATGATAATAAACCCTTTTGCAACAATTCACCTGAAAGCAATAATCACCTAAGTTAATAGTTGAATTGGTTATGCTATGTTACATACCTAATCCTACACACTTTAGTTGTTAGGGCACATTTTTATGCTATAACACTAGTAGTAGAAAAATAAAAGACATTTTTTTATTAGCACTTTACCAAATTTGAAAAGGATCTAATAGTACAAGAATAAAGATGGTGAGTGGAAAGAACACAAAAATCATATCCTAGATTTATAGTTTAAACTAGCATTCAAAGAAGGGAACATAACCATAAATACGCATTAAATGAAAGAAACATATCAAAGGTTTAGGACTAACAAGATAGAAATTTTTTATAGAAACAATGCTTAGAACTACATGGTGAAGAACTTGAAAGTATATTTCAAAGGACAATATATTTTGGCTTGTTCAAATCAAAGAGAAACATTACAATCCCTTTGCTATCTCCCATGACAATTTGAGATAGTTACATTATTGATGGAACATAATTCATCATTACTTGGAGTTTTCTTTATAGTACAAGACATGGTCTGCCTGAGGATGAATGCAGGTTGGCTTGGAGAAGGAATATCCATAATTTCACTTTGAAGCATTGACATTACAAAGGCCATAATAGGCCTATCTTTTGCAAGTTCTTGCACACATAGAAGACCTATATGTATGCATCTTAATATATCCCTGTGGAAGCTTGGATCATATATTTGTGGATCTATTAGAGGTATAACGTTGGCATCGATCCATAATTTCCATGCCTAGAAACATTAACAAAGAAAAATACTAGCAATTAAAATTTACTATTATATTCATATCAACAAATGCATTATATAGCTTTTATAGGCAAGAAAGGCTTACAAATCCTAAAAGTGTGAAGGATTCTACATCTTCATAAAAGCTGGTGTTTTTTCTTCCACTAATAATCTCTAATAGCAAGACACCAAAGCTAAAGACATCAGATTTTTCTGAATAATGTCCTTCTGTTGCATATTCAGGAGAAATGTAGCCACTGCATTTAAACACTACATCTTTAAGCTCGCAATATGCTACTAATATTATTATCTTGGATAAAGTAAAAGGCACACTTACAATGTTCCAACAATTTTTTTTGTATTTGCTTGATCTTCACTGCCTCCAAAAATTTTAGCTGTCCCAAAATCTAATATCTTTGGATTCATCCCTTCATCTAATAATATATTACTTGCTTTCAAGTCTCTATGTATAATTCTTAATCTCGAATCTCTATGAAGATAAACCAATCCTCTAGCTATTCCTTCAATTATGTTGAAGCGCTTTCCCCAGTCCAAGGATTTCTGATTCAATTGATCTACAAAAGATATTTAAAGATAATGTGATTAAGGAAGGTCAATGTTTAGAAGAAAACTTTCTACTCACTTCTTACTATATGTAAATACATGGTATTAATATTTGGTATGCTAGGTGACCTCTTGAGGTCTAGTTACGCTTACCTTAAATATTACTCCATAGATAAACTACTTTATAATTTTAGATACATAGACTATCACATTAAATGTCCATACACTTCATTGAACTAGCATATCAAGGAATACAAAACCACACATGAACTAAGAAACATGGGAAACTTCTAACTACTATTGTCAACAAAGTAGTAACAATAGGAAAAATAAAAGTTGAACTACCAAACTAGTTTTTATTTTTTTTTAAGATACTCATTAACACAATTGTTTTTCTTCTCTCCCTCTTATGCTAAGTATAGAAGCATCCAATTTAGTAAACTACCATATGCATAGAAGAAGATGTGAACTAACCAAAGATATATGCATCCAAACTTTTGTTCGGCATGTATTCATAAACCAAGATCTCTTCCTCTCCTTCAATGCAGCAACCAATAAGTCTAACAAGGTTTCGGTGTTGAAGCTTAGAAATCAACTCCACTTCATTGATAAATTCTTCAATTCCTTGTCCAGATGCTCTTGATAGTCTTTTTACTGCTATTTCTTGTCCATCATCCAACTTTCCCTGAAATAAAATGATAAAAATGAGTAATTTCTTATGATTTGGAAAATGATGAACTTCAAAAAATGAAAAATACCTTGTACACTGGACCAAAACCACCTTGCCCAAGTTTGTTTGCTACATTAAAGTTGTTTGTTGCAATTGTGAGCTTTCTAAAATCGAACAATGATATCTCTTGGATTCTGACATGCTTCAGGTTTTTAATCCTACTTTCATTGTGATTTTGCATATGCATTTTCCCTGTGTTAAACATGTACATTTGTTTTTCTCATTGAAAAAACATGTAATGCTATTCTAATACCAGATTACTAGAACTATGAATTTACTGTATGGAATTCTCATATAATTTGTATAAAGAATACTGAAACCCAAATGTTTGAGTGATTGTGTAAGATTACAAAGCTTATGTGAATTCTATCTAACTTATAAAAGAAAATTCTTTCTATATACATATAGAGAGAGAGAGAGAGAGAGAGAGAGAGAGAGAGAGAGAGAGAGAGAGAGATTTAACTTCAATTATCAAACAAATATTTATTCATCTTATTAGTTATAAAATGGAAGTTAAAAGTTAACAAGAATTTCTACCCTAAAACATGGTTATCAAATTTTCCGATAGAATTACTTTTCTACGAACGTGTTTATTTTCCCTTTGTATGCTCTTATATTTAAATCAAGAGCTTAACAATAAGAAACAAAATCATTTACCCCTTAATGAACTCGTATAATAAAGTGTGACATATTACCTTTTTTCTTTGACATTCTTTTCAATAAGAAATATCCAGAGACAGCAATGAGAATTGTTCCTATTAGAACTGTAATTATAACAGTTGTTGTCATGTTTTTGCCTTCATCTGTATTAAAGAAAACAAGAAGAAAATTCAGATAGTCTTCATTTTCTGACAATAAGTTCAACACTATACTGTACATATGATCATAAAAGTTGGTTAAAAAAGATAAGTTTCTTAGGTACTAGTTACCATATTCACCCATAAATATATTAACATGTGGACCCTTTTTGCAATTCAGCACCACACTAGTTGACTCCTTAAAAGAAAAGTATCCCCACATGTTATAATCCTATTGAACGATCTAATAGTAACATAAAAATTGCACCTAAGCTAAGAAGCACCATCAATGATATAGATATAGGACAGGATATGATAAAGAAACAACCATACCACAAAATATATAATGTTTAATGAAATTTGAAGAGTCGTATCCAATCCTATTTGAGTAAAATACATATTAGACACAAAAGAGGTGTGTTTTTAATATATAGGTGTTTCAAAGAACTTTTTCTGATTAAAAAAGATACCCAGTTCTGAGTAGGCTAAGCGTATGTAAAGATCAACCCCTCCATCAGAAAAGCTTTGTATGTCAAGTAAGTCTGCATTCCAAAGCATACAGCCAAGGCCTGCATCGTATGCATAAGCTATACATGAGCAGTTCTTCAGGCAAGGAGTTCGGCAATCTACAGTATTAGTCACAAAGTCAAAAGGTAACAACTCTGCATGATCAGGCACTTTTGCCCTCTCCAGCTTCAGAAACTCATCTGCTTTGCTAGCTTGAGAACCATTATTGACCCTCTTACACTGAAGTGCTTCCCTTCTCACACACCCACTGTTCCAGTTTTGCCTTTCCCATTCTTCTTTGTTCTTTGGTTCAAATCCTCTCAAGCAGCTGCAGATTGGTGAGCTCTGCGAATTGCAGATCCCAAATGGGCCACATAGGCCATAAACATCACACTCGGAATCTCCATTAATTATCCACTCGAGTTCCCATTTCTTTGTCTGAAAATTCCATCGTCGTTCTTCTAATTTTCCTTGAGAATTTACCGTATAAGTTCTCAATATTGACTTGTCTGCGAAATCAAAGTATATGTCAGAACTCCCTTCCCCTTCTTCCATCTGAAATCCATTATGAAACATAGATGCCATCCAAGGTATCCCAAGAAAGTTTGCGCCATTCCAGGGACCACTCCGCCAGTAAGGGCGATTTTCTTCCCAGATGAACACTTCAGTGACATCACGAGGTTCAAGACCGCCAGAAAATCTTCCATAGGATGGATCAGATGTACTTTTCCATGATGCAAGTTGCATTTTCTCACCTGTTTTTGGATTAGTACTGAGTTTCAT
This sequence comes from Erythrophleum fordii, assembly GCA_032878935.1. Taxonomy (NCBI): domain Eukaryota; kingdom Viridiplantae; phylum Streptophyta; class Magnoliopsida; order Fabales; family Fabaceae; genus Erythrophleum; species Erythrophleum fordii. The sequence continues at coordinate 1,956,992 of JAVQMF010000031.1, forward strand.
GTCTTGTAATAACGTATTACAAGGATGCTGGAAACTCTGCCACACCATTTTTCCAGTAGTACTATCTATAAGGACTAGGTTTCCGGAATCTAAAGTTGGGCACTGGAATTGATTGCTATATTTGAAATATTTGTTGACCAAACAACCCGTTTTTGCCCATTCAAAACAACGAGATTGCCATTCTCTGATATTGTGAGAATCCCAGAAGAATCTGTTAGTGGGTCGTTTCGGTTAGCTACCCAAACGACAAAGGATTCAGACATAGACCAAATTCCCACGTAGCGATTCGTGGAATTCTGAGGACTAAAGAATCCTAGCGTGAACATGTTGTTATTTGAGCTTAGTGTTTCAGGTTCTTTGATCAACAGAGATGGTGTGATGGTGTCCAAGGCACAGACCAGGACAGTAAAAGAGAACAAATATATAAGAAAAGTAAATAACAAGCTAGCATTTCTACTGAATCCCATAAAAAACCTGATAATTATCGGAATTTGAGGCAGAATATGGGTTTTGGAATGCTGTGAACGATAATTATTAACTTGTTCTACTGTGGTTATCCGACTCTGCAAGCAATACTTCTGTCACAGTAACGGAATTATATATCATTATATCATAACTTCATATAATAGTATTTGGGTCATAGTCTTCTCATCACCAAATGCATGACTGGTTCTGTCAATGGATTTGAAAAATGCCTCTTCAACCATTAAAAGTAGTTGAAGTAGTTGAAAGCTAGCTTATTCTGCGAACACTGTCATTTGACCAAAACATGAAAGATCCAAGAAACTTGATATAATCTCCGTAATTATTGATTACTACGTATATTTAGATTCTATGAAGTAAATAATACTGCAATATCACACTTCTGTTATCTATTTATTATTATTATTATTTATCTAGTCTATCATATAAAAAATGGGTACATGCTATGCATATATATATTATATACACACACACCAAACGCACAGGTCACCGCCCCCATATTACCTAGAGAAAGAGGAGGGGGGGGGGGGGGAGAGGATGATATATATATATATATATAATTAAAAAAAGGGTGAGATAAAATCAAAACAACAATCATACATAAAATAGAAAGGAAAGTCAACGAATTTAGGGAGAGGTCTTACCTTCCAGACCCTCCTGAGTAACTTGTGCAAAGCGTCGAGAAAGAGTTTTTGCGAGGGGGAAGATGTAGACCACTCTTAGTGGACCCCACCCATCCTTTTACCATGTAATTGTGGGATCATTTAATCTGAATTTTTATTGATATTTAATCTTTAGTCTGAACTATTGGACGCGGTTTTATAGGAGAAGCGTCCGGATTGTCAAAAGTTAATGCGCGAAAATGACCATGATGTCGAGAAGATTATATCCATGTTGTTAAAATCGTGAGCTTCAACGTAGAAACTTCAGTGCTGGCGTTAGCACATATAAAAAGTCAGTTAGATTGGTCTCAGACTTGGAGATCGACAAACGCGTAGCAAACTTGGATAAAAGGGTAAATTCGGGGCAAAGTCGCGTTTTTGCCTGTGCGTGTACGTTATCCATCTCAACAAAACCCTAAACTTGGATAATGGAGCTATGCGAGTGTGTCTAGTCATCTAGCCTCCAATAGTCTGCTTGATTTTTATAGATAATGGAGTATGTGAGTGGGCTTTATAAATGATGGTGAGGTGGATCCATTCTAATTTTAGTCTTTTAAGTATTTAAAATTTATTTATTAAATATTTGAATTTAAGAAATATAAAAATTTTAAAATTTATTTTATATATAGCTCGAATAATATAATAAAATATTAATTTATACATTTGTATATTTTTTATGTTTGAACTTTTTATCTTTGAATTTTTAAGTAAATGTCACCTGTTACTTCATTTTTACTTATTTAACATGATTTAACTGTTTCCTTTTAAATAATTCTTGTCCGCAAGGATTTGTATAGCTCCTAAGTTTAGAAAAGCAAATATTATTTTTTAATGACCATTTAGGTATTGAAAATTTTATATTAAGTATTATTGCTTATAAATAACTTTCTTTTGAATTAGTATAATTTAAATTGTATTTAAATTTGTTACGTTATGTTGTATTTTGACTATTATGTATAATGCAATCAAATATTTTAATGGTTATTTATGAATAGAGGTAACATCTTATGAATTTGCATTATGGGTCTATTTTCTCTTTTTGAATTTACCTAAATTCATGGATTTGATAATATTGTTTAAAACTTTAGGTTGTTTGGATATTTTAACACACTTAAAAGTAGTGTACAAATTGGGTTGAAATTTTTTTATAATTATACCCAACAATTATGTAACTTGATCAAATTACTCAATTTCCCCTCTAATTTAATTTTGGCAATTTCTCTTGTCAATGTAACATCTGTCATTTTATTAAAAAAAAAATCAACATTGCCATTGAAAACCTCACATATCTTAAAAGTTAATTTATAATAAATATTATTTTTAATAATTATTCAAAACAAAGAAGACAAAATATCATGAAGGAGTTCTCTATAGTTATTAAATAATGACTATCTTTGGTTTGATTTTAAAATGATATCACCTAAGACCCCAAAAAACCTAGGAAAAAAAAGGAGGTTTCACATTGTTCATATAACCAATTTCACACACCTTGGTTGGCCCCTAGATCCTGTGTGCATCCCATGGATGTGCATAGCTACATATCCATCTAGGGCATCCAAATGTGATTTGGACAATCCATATTTCATTTTTTTTCAAATTTTAAATTTTTTTTAATTTCATAAGATGAAAAATGCAAAATAAAAATAATTTTATAATTGAAAAGTATTTTAAAAAAATGATGTTTTGCATAAAAATAAAATTATAAAATCTGGATCATCCAGATTAAATCTGGATGGTCTAAATTCGGATGCGCACAGTGTGCACATCCCAACCTATGCGCAGAGGATCCAAGTTCCTTTGGTTAGTAGTGATGGCCTATGTATTTGGGTCCCTGATGTGACAATTATGGGTATGATAAATCAATAAAGAAACATATATGAAATGTGTCATAGACAAATTCTTTTTGACTTAGTCTTATGATCTATGTAGAATAACTCTATCCAAAAATCACTATTTACAATTTGATACTTGAATGAAAAGATAAAACGAAATTTAGCCAAAAAGAGAGCTATTGAAATTTTGAAACATTTTTAATTTCATTCACTTCATTTAATATTGTAAAGACTTTACCATGGGCACAGTGATTGGCACACCAGATATGTGTCCTTCTTGGTTCTCTCAATGCTCTAATGCTTACTATAGACTACTATCTTGCCAAGTTTTCAAATTAAGTTTCATTTGATGGGCTAATAACTCAACCCTTTAATCATACTATAGCCTCAAGTGGCAAGGGCATAGCCAATCATATAGTGAACAAAGTTAAATTTGAAGCTAAAACATAGAATCACTTGCCAATGTTTCATGCACTATTCTTTAAAAAGGCTAGTTGGATGACCAAGTTTTGGTAACAGTGTCAAAACTTTTTCATAGCTATGGATCCTTCTTAGCTCTAATTATAATATTATTCTAATGAAGATTTTGGCCTTGTAACACCATAATTCTCTAGCTTATCTCATGCTATTTCCATGCCTTATCCCATGCATTTCACAATAAGACAAAAGAATGGCATTAAAAATAATGAATTAATTTGTGTTACGTCGCGGATACATTTTTCATTTGGTATCTCGTTAATCATATGGACTCATCTATCTCATATTTAATTATACAAATACAACTCATAACTATCTCAAGAAGTAGCGTAGAACTCGTGCAAGTGGATGGTACACATGAAAATCAATGATGCAGCCTCAGGTTGAATTTCTAAGTTACTATCATAAACTTTGAAAAATCATAACTAATTCTAGAAAAATTGAAAACATGCATAATTTACCATTTTGGAAAGCTACAGATATCTACTTTATGTAAAAATATATACAAACCATAACAAGGACTTCTAGCCATTGCAAATCCATGGAATAATACCATAGGTTGATTGTCATTACTAGTACTATTCTCCAACGTCAAAAATTCATATCTCCTAGCGTAGAGGTCCAATTGGGGTGATCTTAATGGCTAAGGATGTCTAGTTTGTGCCTATAAAATTTCATGAGCATTAGACATCATTTGGCCCTTGAATGACACAGCCCAATCAATTGACCATATAAATAGTATTTGCATCACTTTAGCAGAAAAATGCTAATTTTGAAAAATCATAATTAATTTCACAGAGCTCCAAATAATCTGGTCTTTAGTTCAAAAAGCTCTGGATAAGCTCTATATGTATGCCAAATTTCATGAGCAAATTAGTTTATTTGTTCAAATTTTGACATTCGATTACAAAATGGTCACTTTTATGTCTCATAAGGGGTCCAAATGGTCCATTTTGGTTTCTAAGGCAACCATGGCCACTTGAGCATGTGGGAAAGTACCAAAATAGTCTACCAAACATGTCTCAAAGGTGAATAAATCCATAAATCAAAAACTCACTCATCCACCCTAAGTAATACCCAAGAGCATACATGTCAAGTCTTGCCATCCAATGCCCAAAATGCACTATATCATACATAAGGCATTAAATCTCATTTGTACATGATACATTTGCATATTTACATATGTTCATGAAGTTATACAACATATACAATGATGGATTATAACACTTGCCACTCATATGGCTACAAAATGAACAATATAACAATTCTTTTGTCAATCTTTCATCTTCCAACTTGGTGGCTTCTATTACCTTGCTCATTCGATTCACCTAGCATGTTAAGACATTGGAGATGAGGGAATAGGATTCAAAGAATCCCAATAGCTCATCTCCCTTTCAATCATATATAAAAGATGCAATTCAAGTCTTAAAAATGCATGCATGAGCATAATAGAAAGTATGATCATTCAAGAAGCATTCTTAGCATTTGAACAAGTCATATATAGTATACATAGGCTGGCCAAGTAAGTGAATTAGTCTTATCCATTCTCTTCAAGGTTATTAGACTTGCCTCACCCTTTTCTTAAAGGCCTTAAACTAAGCCTTGCTCTTAGGAGACTCTAATCTTTGTCTCAACTATTCTCAAGGGTTCTTGGTTTACCCTCACCATACTTAGAAGGTTCTTTGCTTCTCCACACTCAAGCAAATCAAGACAAGCACATAAAATATCATTTGAAAACATAGTATCACATCATGGTACCATAATACATATGCATATGTTAGAACACTTTTCATAGCTTAAAACACACATACACACATTCAAAGACAAGGCAAACATTCATCCATGCATAAGAGAAAGAAGAGAGAGCTACCTTTGTCACAACCACACACTTTTTCTCTTCGAAATGCACTCCCTTTTTTTGCCACACACTCAAAATGATGGTAGACTTGTTTTTCTTAGTCTAAACAAATAAAATATGAGCCAATTATGCTCTTGGAACCATTTTCAAAGCCACCTATCTACTTGGAACTCTAAGTTTGTCTTATGATTCATTTATGATTCCTAAATGCATCTAATGAAGAAACCCCCATCAATTGAGTTCTAGGCTCCATTCTTTTCTTTCATTTAAGATTCTTGACTCTTTTTAAGCCTTTTCGAGTTGTCACATGATTGAAACAAGGAGCCCAATTACATGTTGCTTCTTTAGGTCATATTATGGAACCTATGCTACCAATTCATTCTCTAGGTCTCCTAAATTTTTTCCAAGGTTTCCTCTCATCTTCATTCATCAAATATGACTAAAAAATGGGCTTAGAAAAAATTTAAAACTATTCCTAGGTGCCTTCCCTTAGGCTGAGGCATGCTCCCTTCTTGGCACCTATAGAGTGTGCTTTGTTTTCTTAGTGGAAGATGCATATAAGGAGCCTTCTAAAGATTTTATGAGTTCATCCAAATACTCATTTAGGCCTAGGAATTATTGTATCAAATCAAATTTTACAAGAGACACTTGAAACCCTAGGTTTTCTATCTTGAAATCTAATGGCTAGTTTATTTTTTTTCTTTGCATATTCTTATTCTCCATACTCACTTCCCTAAGATTCACCCTTGGTTCTACCTAAAATCCATGTCTTCTTGAAGCTCTCTAGGTGGGACGAACCAAGGAGAAGAAGGGAAGAAGGAGTAACAACCATGGAATGAACATTTACCTTATTTTCTTGGCTTTTCTTACTTGTTTCTCACTTTGCTTGGCCTCCTCTCCTTAAATCCAAATTTTCTACCTCTGTTCTTCCCTCAAAATATATCTAAGAACTTCAATAAAACTATGGAAAAGAAGGGAAAATGGAGGAGAAGTTTGCTAAAGAGAAGGCATGAAAAATTAAGAACGTCCATACCTTTTTCCCTTGTTTTTCTCCTTCCTTTCTTCTCTTCTTGGTGCACCTTAAACCTTAGCTCTCTCCTCTGGTTTAAGGTAGAAACAAATGTGGCTAAATGAATGAGGAGGTGGGGCGTGACATATATATATATATATAGGTAGGTTAGGAAGAACTTTTCAAAATTTTCAATTTCGTCCCTTTGTCTTAGCATTTTTGTTTCCTGTTCGTTTTAGCTCCTTTTTTTAGAACTGTCTTTTCCATTATAAAATTTAGATTCCCAATTTAATAAAATATCTTTAGAATCACTCAAATCAGAGTTAAAACCTTCTTAAATGAATTGTCAAAGTTCAAGTCAATGGACGTTAGAAAACTTCCACTGGAGGGGTTTTAACTGTCTCAGGGCTTCCTATAGTTTTTAGGGCCTCTGAGAACCCTAGAGAACTCAAAACTCTCATTTAAAAGCCCTCCTCTAAGAATTCTAAAATTTACTCAAAATTACGAATGTCATACCTTACTATATAACACATTTCCCACTACAAATACCTCATATAGAACTTAGAGGAGTCAATGAAAAATTGAACTAATTAAAATTTTCTTTTTACTTCAGGGTTGGGTATATACATGACTTTCTGTTACATGCCCTATTATCATATAGCATTACAATACAACTCATACATACCATAATCTAAAGATATTTAATTACATGACAAAATGTGATGCATAAAAGTAAGGTCCTCAATTTATACCACCACACTCTTTGCCTTTCCTTTATTTGCACTCGGACCTAGCATGGGTTATATTTTGGGTGAGATTATGAAATCTCAATAGTAGTAAACCAATCTCATTCACAAGCTAGCATGTAAGCACATAACATAATGCCAATCAAGGTGCCATATACTATATAGGAATACAAGGAATTTTATACAAGGCCAAGCACGGTCTAAACATACATGTCTCATCTTATATCATAAATAACAACTTGATATAGCATAACACTCATCATTACATAAACATACAAGCTTAAAGAAAGAGAGAGGAAAACTAATACCTTAGCAAATTTTGCTCCTCAATCTTTGGAACTTGGTTTACTTACTTTTGGAGTTCCCAAAACAAATATCGAACCCTATAATCATAATGATAATTCATTACAATCAACACATAAACTTTAACTTCTAATGTATTATGACCCTTTTAAACTTAATGGGACCATTGGAATTAGAAAAATCTAACTCCTTCCCTTCCCATTCACTATGGTCGAATAGTATACATTTCTCGGCCAAAATTTAGAAATTTTATTCCATGAGTTTTGGGGGCTTTCCCATAGATATTCCTAGTTTAAAACACCATTTTAAATCTATTATGGTGGATAAAATTATCAAATTCCAGCCCCAACAACACGTTTTGGTCATAACATTACCTAGCTCCATTTTAAGCCTAAAAGTGAGTTTCTTTGGTTCTAAAAATTCCATAGCCTCTTCCTTTATGTTTTAGGACTTGAAATTTGGTATACATGACTTTAAGACATTAATAAAACACCATAAAAATTTTGATAAAATTCGGACAGCATCCCCCCATGATTTCTATTTTCCCAAAAATTACAATCTGTATTTTTCAAAGTCCTAACACATAAAAACAATAACTAAGCTCATATGGCCTTCATGTTCAACATATAAAATTCTTTCAAGGCCTTCATATTCAACATATAAACTCCATTTATAATGACCCATATGTGTCCAAAAGTGACTTATAGCAGGGTTTAACAAAACTAACTTAAGCCATGTGATTTTTAAGTGTAAGGTGGAGAAAACTTACTCTTTAAGCGTAATCCTTGGTTCCTTTACTTTTCTCACACTAAAATCCCTTCTCTTCCCACTTAGAGCAACATTCCACCATGAAGAAAAGATGAATATGCAGCTGCCCTTTGGAGAAAATGATTGGAGAATGAAGAAGATAAAGAAATTTGGTGAAGAATGGTGGTAGTTTTGCTTGATTTCACTTCTTCTTCCACTTTTTCTCCCTCTCTCTCTCTCTCTTCACATTTTTCTCTCCTTCTCCCTTGTGTGTGGCATGAAAATGGTGGAATGGAGGTGAAGGAGATGAATTTAAATGAAGTTAAATAGTCATGCCAAATTTGGACCCTTGGATCAACCATTTCAAGATCAAATCTTAGCCTTCCATTCTGATAACTCCTATATTTTTATCATTTTTATCCCTCATTCTTAGTGATTTTAATAGATGGTTTTGGCTAATTAGGGTTTTTTTAAATGATTTTCATAATTTTGGCCAAATTTTGGATTTGATGGCTTTTTAGGAAAATTCTTTGGGATTATATTCATATTATGTATATTGTGTGATTCCATTAATTTTAAAGCTTAATTCTTTCTATCTTGCCTAATCCATGCATTATACTGTGATTTTATGCCTAATTATGCTTTACTAGGTGATTAATAATGAAATTCTAGATATTTTCTAGTGAGTTTCTTTTGGGGAATGTCCATTCCTTCATCTGTTTAATGATTCCCTCCATCCCATATCATTAGTTTTCATTTCATGTTGAACCCAAAATTTCACTGTTTCCACCATTTTTTTTTCACTTTTCCTAAATACCCTTACATAGGGACCCACTTGGATTTTTCATTAATGAATTTTGATTTGATCATTTCATATGATTATTAGGCAATTAATCTCATGAGATTAATGGTTAAAGTTGGGTCATTTGATCAAGGATGTAATTAGTAAAGGGGATTAAAGTTGATCTAACTAGGGGTAGAATGGTCATTTGCATAGAAAAATAATTTTTCTTGTGAATTTCTTAAGTTTTTTTTTATTTGTTTCTTTCTTTCTAATAATTTTAGCCCAATGTTCTCTCTATTTGTGTTTAATTTTCATCCCTCTGTTAGTTTTCAATACGGCTTAATTGGATTAATTCATTTAATTAATGATTAATGCTACCTAATTATGTGATTAATCATTTTATTTTATTTTATTTTGCTACATAATCTATTTTGGTGTCACATTTTTATAGGTTGCATGAAGATTGAAGGAGGGCAATTTAGTCATTTAAATGGAGGACAAACTTGATTTTTCATAGGGGTGATGATTTGGCATGCTTACGTGGCGCTCATTAATCCATGTCATCAACTTATTTTAATCTCATTGGTCCATCTAAGCCCTTACTTATCCACCTCACTTCCATCTCATAACTATAGCCACCTAAGCATCTATTTGGACTTACTAATCCATCTCACCATTCTCTCAAGCTCTTATTAGTCCAAGTGTCTCAAACCTTCTCCTTATTGTTCCACCTCACACTCACTAATCCATATCACTTCTGAAACCCTAATTCTATTCTCCATTTTGCACAAACAAAGGGGGGACGCACATCATCTTCTTGGAGAAGAAAAGATGCCTTCTTCTTACTCTTTCCACCTTTTGAACTTCTCTTCACCATTTATCTTTATCTCTTCACCATTTTTCTCCATTCCACCTCCATTCTACCATTTTTCTTCATCTTCCTCTTCATTTATTCCTCCATTCTTCCATTCTTCTTCTTGGTCGTGACCCATTCTTCTCTCCTCCACCATAAGGACCCCATCTTCATCTTGAAGGCCATGGACGAAATTTTCATGAAGATTGAAGGAGGGCTTGTGACCATGAAGAGTTAAGGAGTTTGATGATGACCTAGCAGCCTTGGAAAGGATTTAAGAGGCCATAGATTGCAAGCATTGGATTGGGCTAACTATTCTTCTCCTTTCACTAGTTCTATTTCAATTTCTATGTCAATTTAGAATAGAATTGGAATTGTAATGGTTAGATTATTTTAGACTATTATGGGTTGTAATGTGAACCATTGGATTGGTGGATTGGAAGTCATATGAATTGCTATATTAATATGTGAGATTATGTTTGAATTGGCCTTTGCATCTTGTGTTCTTGTGTTTTGATTATTGAATTTTAAACTCTTGATTTAGTATTGTAGGTGCTAATCTAATGGTTAAATTCTTAATTGAAGCATTGGAATTGTTGGATAGATGTAGTTTTATGGGCACAAAGTATTGACCAATGCTATGGATTAATTGTGTAATTCTTGCAAGCTTGATTAATTGTCATATTATCATGCAAGTTAGGTGTTTGATAAAATGCCTAGGAGAGTATTCATTCTAGGTAGTTGATCTTGCATCCTGCACTTAGAGAGTTCATGGGTTTCATGTATATGGCAATTAATAATAGTAGTTTTCCCAAGTCCGATTAATCATTAGAGCCCAATTTTCTTCCCTCTTCAAATATTGCTAGGTTATCATCTCCATTTCATTTTAATTGAATTTTGCAATCTACCCAATTTTACATAACTAGCTTTCTTGAATTTGTTCTAGTTTAATTTTCAAGTCAATTTAAAAAAAAAAATTGTAATTAGTTTGAATTTTACATAGGATAGTATTTTGACATTAGTATCCTTTCATTTAGCTTTTGGCATTTAAATTAAATTACACCACTTACATTTTCTATACTTGTCCATGCCCATATACACTTGCTTATAATTCCATATAATTACTCACATACTCACACACCTCCATGTTCATGAAAATAATATATATATATATATATATATATACTTCCTTAATTAATTAGTCACTCACCTAAGTGATATTATTTTAGTTGCTCCAGAGTGAAATGACTTTGGTTGTGTAACGACCCTAACTTCTAATAATCATAATTAAGGTTAAGTACGTGATTACTAACCATAAAATTTCAATTAGGGTTGAAAGTCATTACAACTAATTATATTCGAAAAATGTTAGGAAATTTGAACCTTAATGTTATTAGGGTCATTAATTAGGCAACCACAATTATTCAAAAATGCAAGTAAATTTAATCGTTAATAAGGGGCCTTTGATTCTCCCATCCATTAATTCCAACTCATAAAAACCTCTTACAAGTGTTTCTAAATCATTCCTTAGTATTACCATAAAAGAAATTAAAGTTTCTAAGTGAATATGAGAAATTGAGCACCTTCATCGCGGCTAAATCCTCTTTCGCCATGGCCAATTACTCTCGGATTCAAGTCCTTACACCTTCATAAATTTCACGCATTTTGCCGCGGCCAAATGCCCTCTGGAACACCCCCAAACTTGTTTCCCAGGCTTAGCCGTGGCTAACATCACTATTCGCCGCGGCCAATTTCTCTCTGTTTTCTTCCCTGGCAGGTTCGCCACATTTGGCCGAGGCCAATTCCCTTCTGTTTCTATAACTCCCAAAATTTTATCTCATGCTCTCCAATTCCCCCTTTAGCAACCCTCTAGGCCACTTTAACTTAGTTTGTGAAGATTTAATGTCTTTCTTTCACCTAATCTACTTAACACATCTATCATTACACATTTAAAATTCAAATGTGGATCCTTAACCCTCTAGCTACCATAAACTAGTGAGTTGATAGATTAATGACAGCAAATATATTATGGTCACAAGGTGTATGGGGTCAATGCTTAATGTTCATATAAAATCAAATCACTTATCCATTATTAGCCAATTACAATCATAATGTTCAATTCCATGATAATCAAATTACATATACAATCCCTATACTTGGCAACTCATGATGCAATACATCAATGATACAAAACTAGCAATTTAGTTACGATACATTTTGTCAAAGCTCCCAAACCTATGTGCTACTAAACCATTTAATGATCTTCCATTAATTTTCTCCTTGCCACTAAGAGGTCCGGTCCCTGAAAATTTAGCCCACAATGGGGTGAGATATACAATCTCAGTAACAAAAGGGCAGTTTCCATATACATGTACAAGTTAATCAATCCAATGCAATTTCATGTCATCAATACCAGAGTCATCAATTCAATTAGCAAATGAACTAGTTGAACTACCAATGACTACTGTCCCATACCAGTAATCATACACAACATGTTAATGGCCAATAACACCAGGAGAGGTCCGTCCACGGCACCTACTCCATAATGAGCACAACCAGGGCTCGGTGCATCTGGGGTTTGATCACAACCTGATGCTCGATCGAAGCACATGCACGGGTGACAGCTGCACCACAGCTCCACCATGGACTCACAAAGTCCAATTACAATAACAATCAAGTAGTCAACCAGACATTTAGCATTTCAAAATCAAGCATGTATAACAAATAGCAGATTAACATGAGTATATACATGGAATTAGAAAAATAACCTCAGTTACCTCAATGAAGCCAATTACTCTTCCCCTAGCTACCATAATAATCCAAATGCACACCAAGCCTATAACAAGCATAATTATCATCATTTCTAATCACAATCAAATATCTAAAGAATTGAACTACTAATGACAGACTAGAGGTTACTCACCTAATTACCAAGAGATTTAATTTCGGATTCCAACTTTCCCACACCAGAAATTGCCATAGTTCACTCCAATTTCTGGGTAATTTCACATGAAACCAAAGCCCATATCATAGGTCAATTATAGGGGTCTCAAACTAACAGAAAATGCATCAAAATGGGAAGGAGATACTCACTTAACAACACCCATAGCCTCACTTCCGAAAATCCTCCATGGAAGCACCAAAATTCGCATTTCAATCATCAAGCCCAGAAAATTCAGTTTTCCACCATTATCTCCTTATAATCTCACATAATAACAGAACTCATTATGATAATACATCCTTAGGGGCATTTTCCAGCAAAGTGATACACAAAATGGAAGGGAAATGCTTACCTAATCATCCCTCTAACCTCCAACTCTGAAAATCTTGCAAGCAATCACCCAACACCAAGTTTCAGATTTGAGAAGAAGATGAAAATGCTCAAAATCAAAAATTAATCAGACCAAAATGGAGAGGAGGATGAGAGGGTTAAGTTATATATAACTCACCTTGGCTAAATCATCCTCTAGAAGTGAGAAATGATGGAAGAATGAAGAAAACCCTAGCCTCCTCTCTTCCTATGCGAAAATGGAGTTCTCCTTTGCCTAAGGTTGAGTTGGTCTGCAGAATAGAGGGTAAGAGGCTGAGTAAGTTAGGGTTATAGATGGGTTTGGGTCAACCCTAAAGCCGAAAATCCATTTAGGTTTAGATGTGTGCTTGTTGGGCCTTTGTTTGGTAAGGTGGGCTACATAACATTTTGAGTTTAAGTGAAGTATGCTGACTCAATGGCCCAATTCCTTGTAGGTTTAGATTTTTATGCTTGTTAGACCTTATTTCATGTGTTGGGCTATAGAAATTTGATTGGGTTAGGCCAAGTTTCAAGAGTCAATCTAACTTGGGTCTGCATAATGTGTGTTGGGCCAACTATAAGAGCTCATGTAAATTGGGTCTTGGGCTTCTATTTCATTAAATCAAATTAGGCTATTGCTAGGTGATCTCTCTTAGCCCAAGTCTCATGATAAGGAGTTGGGCTTGCATCTAGAATCATTGGGCCTCCATAAATCCTTATCCATGACTTATTCAAATTAAATCTTGGGCCCCAATTAGGCTTTAACCCAAATGAAATCTTAAACCTATATTACGAACTTATTTCTCTATAAATTTTCATTCATAAAGCTTGCCCAATTATTTCATGATAATTATTCTTAATTAGTCCAAATACATTATTAACACCTTAATTAATTTTGGGGTGTTACAGGTTGCACACTTTTACTATGTAATTTTTATTTTGCAATCAAGTTTCTTTTTTAAATTGCAACCTTATGACAAGGTTGGTCACATTCCTTTTTTCTTTTGATTTTCTAATTTTATAACTAAATATCTTCTTCCAAAAGTCCTTGGGCGCACACTTGGATGCCTTTTCTTAGCCCTTAAGTTATGGATAGTAACCATGGTTAATTTTTTTAATTCAACCACGGTTAACTTTTAACTCAGCCATACTTAGTTTCTAACTTAACCATAGTTAATTGTTTAAAATCACTAAAATCCTTTTCTTCTTTCCCTTTTATTTTATATTTATATTTGGGTTTCATCTTCTTTAAAACCTTAATTATATCTTTTCTTCTCTTTTAGGCCTTTAGAATCAGCTGTTGGGCCTTACAGCAGTCTAAAAATTGGTGTCCAGGCCGAATTAAGGTTTTACGGTATAATACATACCTTTAAACTTTCTAAAATTTATGAATATTATTTCCTCTACTTTATGGCTATACTGAGCTTCAAACATTGATCAGGGGCCCTTAACCTCAATTCTTATAAATTTCAATGTCAATTGGACACTTGGGTCTTTAAGTGTAATTTTTACCGTTCTGTATTATGATTGTGCTATAAAATTTTTATTTACTGTAATTTAGTCCTGAAACTCCTCCAGGGTTTCTTAGCCCTTTATCTATTTTTATTTCTATAGTTGTTACAACTTCTTTTTTCTATTTTACTCATGGCTACTAATCGGGCTAACCAGATCTCGGATCCAATCTCACCTGGCCATCCGGACAACGTGGCATCATTGGACCCGTCTCATCGGACTGAGTTTTACCGTGGGCCATGAATTTATGAGATTCTTGCCCGATTTTTTGATATTCGTGCTTAAAGCCATGAATAGAGGGTGAAACTAGGGTTTCCTGAACTTTCGGGCAATTTATACATTTTGTCTTGCACATAACTTTTCTTTGCATTTTAGTCCCTAACTCATTCATACTTAACTTCTGAGACTCTTCAGAGCTCTTTTTTTTCAATTCTATTTTTACCTCAATTTTAAGGCACCTCTAACCTTGATTCATCATTATTTATGGTCTAGAATATTATTCTAATTTTATTGGATCTCAATTTACTCTATTTGGGAGACTTCCTTTTATATCCAGTGAATTTTGCATGTTGACAGAGAAACCATATGTTATGTTTCTCGTATTCCCTTACGTTTTCTTGCATTTTCGAGAGATCGGATATTACAACGAAAATGCCATTACATTTAATCAATATTTTGTTACAATTCATTTCTTCAATCTAGCTTTACTTTTATTTCTGTTTGAGCATGGGATTCTCATTTCTAAGAGTCTAGAATGTTATTTAAATTTTTCGAGACTTTAACAACCTTATTTTCAAGGGACTTGCTTTGAAGACGTATTTGTTTTCGTCGTTTGATGAAAACTGGACATTACAGGCCTTTCTTTCATAGTCACCAAATCATGATTCAAATTGTAAATTGAAAGACTAATTTTTGAATTGTGAATTGTAAATAATATTGAATTATACAATTCAAAGACATAGTTAGAAATTGGTTTAAATGCATATAACTCCCTTTAAACTTTGAACTAGTTGCACTCTCTTGACCTTTCAAAGTTTAAAATAAACCTTCTGGCTTTCATTTTTTTTTTCTTTTACTAGTAACCCCTCATTGTTAATATCTTTGTTATCTTATTACTATGTTAGATTAAATGATGACATATGGTATTTTACATGAAATTAAGATAATTTTACTAATTTTCCCTAAACTAATATTTAGCAATAAAAGGGCCAAACAAGTCATTCTCCATTAAAGCAAAATGCATAGCTCACCCAAGTTCCATGCATCTCCTTTATTTGGTGTCTCTTCGAGGCCCATTCTCACAAAATACAGCTTTGACTTCCTTTCCAATTCCTTCCACATAAAACAGAGCTTCAAACACCCTTCATTTGTAACATCATTGTCCTATGAAACACATTCTCACCAATTTCATCATTTTGCACTTCTCAAATGGTTACTGTGATTTAAAATGTTTACCTTAAACACTCTCTTAATGGCAGCATCTAGACCCTAGTGGAATTCAACTTCTATCAAGTTTGCTAAAGCATTTGTCAAAGGTAAATGCTTGAATGTTTTTTGTCAAATTGAACTACTGATAATAATCAATTGGTTAATCATTTTGTTAATAGCTTTATTTAGATCCTTTAAAAGATATCTCATACTTTAAGGAAACCATGTTCTAATTGACCACCTTAAAATGTTAAAAGATGTCATTTCATGTGTAAATAAAGTAAAATTGCATATACTATTTTGAAAAAAAAAAAAAAGCTGTTAGTAGATTTGCCTTCTAGCGTGTACTAGTCCATAGTATTGTTTTTAGTTGTTCTTTTTTCCCAATTCTTTGGTCATGTTTGTTTATATTCTTTTTAATTGGTATGAACTTTTACAAGGGGATGGAAAAGATATTACGGGGCATAATTATATATAGACTAGTCAAAGCAAGTCTATACAAGCATCTATATGTACTTTTTCTAAATGAAGTCATATGCAAGAATCTAAACAAGCTTGAAGAGGGAATTTTTCTTTTTTTAAAATTTGTGTTAGGTGGCTGGAAATGTTGACAATAACCTTGGAAGTTCACCATGGAGGGAAGCTTGTGTACATATGATGTTTGGCCTACGTGGGAGGGAATAAAACATTATATGAAGACTATGATATAGACTTCTTTAATGTCTTTGAAATAACACACTTTTTATTGACTTCGCGCAGTGGAAACTCCACCAAAATTTATTGCAAGTATAAAGAAGAAGACATGGGAGAGCTTACCTCAATATTTAATAAGTGAGAAATCAACCAATGTAAGGTGTTAGAAATTATGTTAAGCATATTATGGAGGAAGAGTAGAGGAGGAGAAAGCATATGAGAGTGCTAAGGATGAGGAGTCAGACACTAAGGTTAATATGACTGGGTATGAATTTTTTAATGGTGATATTGAGCAGCTAGACTTATTCTTTGAACATATTAGCAAAGGGATAGAGGCACAAGTGATGGATGTACCACAACCAAGTAAGGCCATCAGGTAATGGAGGTGTAAGAAGTGAAGATGCACTTGTTGAAGTTGATGCACAAAGTGGGCCACATGCAAATAATACCATCTAGGAACTTATTAAAAGCTATGATTATGAAATAATATTTCCAGTGGGGAGGTCCATTTTGATTATGATAGTAGTAATGAGTTGGTGAGCTTGGATGGATCAAATAATGAAGGCCAACAAAGGAGGACAATTATATATTGAGTTCAATAAGAAGACAAACTTTAAGAGACCTATCAATCTTCAAGTTGGTAGGAAGTTTGTTAACTTTAAAGCTTATAGGTGAGCATTAAAGCAATACATCATTGAGAAAGGTGTTAAGTTCAAGTACACAAAGAATGAGGTGTCATGAATTAAGGTAAAGTGCAAGCATGATTGTGGATGGATTATACATGTATCAAGGACTCATGTTGAAGATGCATTTCAAATTAAGTCATTCCATAGGAATGAACATGATTATGGATAGGAAAGAGAGAATAAGAGAGTTACTATAGGTTGGTTGTCCAATAAGTACATTGAGTACATTAGGAAGCAACCAGATTAGAATGCAACAACCTTTTCAAACCTAGTGGAAAGGGACCATAATGTTGAAATATTGAAGTTTCAAGTATACCAAGAAAAAAAAAGGCATTTGATATGCATGAGGGTCGCAATTTGCCAAGGTATATGCCTGTTATGGAGTAATAATGAAATTTAACCTTAGAAGTACAATGAGGGTCAAGGCATAAGGGTCCCAGTTTAAGAGACTTTATGTGTGCCTTGATGCTTGTAAATAGTGTTTTTTAGTGGCATGCAGGCCAATTATATGTGTAGATGGCTATTTTTTAAAAGGAAGTTTTGGAGGGCACCTTTTATCTATAGTTGGGAAAGATGTAAATGAGAACATGTATCCCATAGCATATGCCATCGTGAAATAAAAGTGTAAGGATAGTTGGAGCTATTTCATGAGATTATTATTTGAGGACACTAGCTTATGACAACATAAAGGGTAGGTCATGATGTTAGACATGCAAATGGCACAATTTTTTGAATGCATTCATTTCTAAGTTTTGGTTGATTTTATTAATTTCCATTGCTTGGTAAGTACATTGTTGCTTTGGTGAAATATTCATATTTGGTAATATGTACACTATACTGTACTACATTATGAATGAATTATTTTTTGAAAGAATATGTAAAAAAAAAATTATATGGAATTTGAAGTCAAGAAATTTGTATAATAATGAAAAATGAAATTCCAAATAATAAAAGGGCTTAATTTAGATTGTTGGAGAGTGGCCACTAAAGCTTAGAGAGGAAGAGTAAAGGCTTTTTCAAAATGGGATGGTTTTTCCTCCAAATAACAAATTATAAGAAATTAAAAAAAAAGGATTTAGATTTTTGCATATTAATTTGATTGACAAAATTGGTACACTAGTAAGTATATGAAGTACAATAAATGACAAGTATCCCATTGGAGTTAACAAAAGAAATTGAAACTTTTATTTATAGAGTATGTGTGCCTTTATGAATGAATTGCACTTTTAATTAGCATTGCACTATACTATGAATGAGCACACTATACTACACTAAAGAACTACACTCTTCTTTGTTTTTGTTTCTTCATAAGTACTACACTATTGTTTTAACCCTTTGTTTCTGTTTCTTCACAAGCACTACACTCTTCTTTGTTTAGAAATTTCCCTTGAATGATTTTGCTTGGTGCATTTTTCTAAATTGACAATGTTATTCCATTTTAGTTTGGTCAAGATTTTTTCTATTATTATAACAGTTATTATTATTATTACTAACATACATTTTTTAAAAATGTCATAAGGGTTGTAGAAGGTGTTTAAGGTGATGGAATGTGAGCAAAGATTTTGTATTGGGCATTTATACACCAACTTCAAGCTTAATTACAAAGGGAAGTGTCACACCATACTTTATCAAATTCCATATTTCCATATTCAAGGTAACTTTCATGCATACCAAGGAGAAACCAAGAAAAGTGAATAAAAATATTATTTTTTCTTGCATTGCATAGCATTTTAAAAATTCAAATTTTGCTCTGTGGATCCTAAGAACTCACCAACAACATTCTCTATTTATTTTTCATCCATACAAATCATAAAAATCCTAAAAATTTACATAAACCATGGATCAAGAGCTAAAAACTTGAAATATTCATGCTTTGCTTCGGGTTAGAATTTTAGTTTTTTGCTAGCAACTTTGGAAAATCAGAACTAAATCTACAAAAATTGAAATTAAGCAACCAATAGGTTTATGGAAAACTTTGGATGTTAAATTTACATTAAAAATAATTTAAAGCCATGAAAACCTCATCTGGACCATGTTTGATAACAGAAAAGACACAAAGGTTGGACTGTCCAGAATTACTGATACAGCTTACTGATATAAACTTTAAAAATGCACAATTAATTCCACAAAAATCTAATTCGTGCAAACTATACCAATTTGGAGATGTCAACTAGAGGGAAAAAATAGTTCTAGATCCATCCAAGAGCATTCAAACCCCGCAAATTAATGGAATAGTGATGGAGGTTTGACTGTGCGCCTCGAACAGAACAGAAACTTCAAAATTTCATATCTCCCTCTCTAGATATTCAAATGAAGTGCTTCTAATTAAAATAGGTCACTAGAAAGGTCTAGTTTCTACCTATAAAATTTTATAGCAATTGGACATCATTTGTCTTATGAATAATAGAGATCCAGTTTTAGACCATATGAACAGTACCAGTGTCAAAATCAAAAAATTTATCAACTTCAAAAATTTGCCAAAAATTTTGTAGATCTCCAAATATTACACACTTTAACTTCCTAAAAATCTCTCAACAAGATCTATATCTATACCAAATTTCATATCAAGAAGAGCTCATTTGAATAGATTGTGCCATAGCTCACCATTATGATTAATTTTGCATCTTATAAGGCACCAATTTGGTCCATATGGCTCTCTTTGGTGTTTCGCACCTCTTTGGCAAGTTTGAAAGCATGAATACAACTTATATGAACTGCCCAAATGGTCCCAAACACCATGCATCTTATTTTAACCATTTTACATCCAATAATACACTAATAATCATAAGCCATACAATGAGCAAATCTCACACTTGCATTACTTTGGTGCTAATTATAGTTCTTACAACATTCATACATAATTTTACATTTGCTCAAGTATTCACAACTCAAAAATAATATCTACAAATTCACTTTGACATTCAATTACAAGTAGAACTACATAATTGTCAAAGTATAGCTTCTCAAGTCCCTTGGCTTACATTTCTTACTTTTATGAGTGCCACCTAGACATATTAGGATGAAGGAGGGCAGGGGAGTGAAATTCATAGAATCTCAATAGCTCACACACCCATTCAACATACAGTCATGGTATACGTACATCAAGAGCACAAGTGTAAAAAGTGACACAAGCATAAAGCATCTAAAACCACACTTTTATGTCACCATCTCATGTCAAACTCACAAATATGTTCTAGGAACTTTTAGATTTGCCTCACCTCATTTTTAGGACTTTTGGATTTGCCTCACCCTTGGCTTAGGGACTTTTGACTTGGCCTCACCCATTCAAGAGACTTTTGGTGTAACACCATATATTTCTAGCTTGCTTCTTATCATTTCTAAGTCTCACATGATGAATTGCACAAAAGGGAATGGAAAATTGACATTAAAATAATGCCTTATTTTGCATTGCGTCGCGTATGAAGATTCCATTCGGTGTCACGTGTGACGACCCTAATTTCTAAACATTGTAATTAAGGTTTAATACGTGGTTAATAATCATAGGTTGGGGTTACAAGGCATTACAACCACTTACATTATGAAAATATGGAAAAATTTGAACCTTAATGTGATTAAAGTCATCAATCATACAATTACAAGCACTTATGTTCATAAGGGAAATAATCATTTATTTATAAGCCCTTGATTCTATTACTCTTCAGTTATAACTCATCCCAATGTCTCTAAATCATTCCTTGAGATTACCATATGAAAAACTAAGATTTTCTAGCCAATATAAGAGTTTTCAAGGTGTTCGCCGAGACTAAATTTTTCTTAGCCGCGGCCAATTCCTTTCTGTTTTACCCTTTACTCTATCACTAGTGACGAGTTGGACCTTTGCCACAGCCAACCTACATGGTGCCGCAGCGAAGAAGCCTCCTGGAACTTATCTCGCTCACCTCTCGCTATTGGCCATGACCAATACCTCATTTTGCCGCGGCTAATTCTTCTCTGGAATGCCTAGCTCCTTTTTGCAAAAGTTCGTCATGGCCAATTTCCCCTTTCGCCGCAGTGAATTTCCCTTTGGACGACTCCTAGTTTTGCCTCTCATATTTTGCCATAGTGAATTACTCTCTAGCACTCTCCCTGGGCAACTTTGCCTTTATTGGCCGCGGCCAACTCCATTTTAGCCACGGCGAAATTCCTTTTGACCCTATAACTCCAAATTCTTGTCTCATACTCTCTACTCTCCCTCCAATATCACTCTAGGGCCATTCTACCTTAATTGAGGCAACTCTAGTGATACTTATGTACCTTAATTACTAAGCTAATATATCATTACCCATTTAGCAATAAAATATGGATTTTCCCTACTCATCCATGGGTTTTATGTCAACAATTTATAAATTTCCCATAATGATTATTCAATCATACTACTTTCATTGGGCATTTAATACATTAATAGTTAAATCTATAATCAACATATCATAGGATTACATTACTCAAATAGTCAGTTATATCATAGATACTCAAGCCAAAATAAGGGTCAAAGTTCATACATCCATCAACAGCTAACAGAGCTTATTTCTCAATGGTTACATTCTATGTTATCAAAGTACAACTCCTACACTTGGCAATTCATGATGCAATGCAGTAATGGTACAAAACTTGTAAACTAGTTATAATACAATTTGTCAAGGTTTCAAAACCTAGGTGCTACCAACCCATTTTTAATAAGCTCCTGTAAATTTTCTCCTTGCCACTAAGAGGTCCAGTCCCTAAAAATGTTAGCACACAACGGGGTGAGATATACAATCTCAGTAACAAAAGGGCAGTTTCCATATACATGTACAAGTTAATCAATCTAATGTAATTTCATGTCATCAATGCCAGAATCATCAATTCAATTTGCAAATGAACTAGTTAAACTACCAATAACTACTGTCCCATACCAGCAGTAATACATAACATGTTAATAGCTAATAACACCGGGAGAGGTCCGTCCACAGCACCTACTCCATAATGAGCACAACCAGGGCTCAGTGCATCGGGGTCTAATCATAACCCAGTACTCGATCGAAGCACATGCATCGGTGGCAGCCCCATCACAGCTCCACCATGGACTCACAAGGTCCAATTACAATCACAATCAAGTAGTCAACCAGTCATTTAGCATTTCAAAATCAAGCATGTGTAACAAATAGTAGATTAACATGAGCATATACATGGAATCAGGAAAATAACCCCAGTTACCTCAATGAAGCCAATTACTTTTCCCCTAGCTACCATAATAATCCAAATGCACATCAAGCCTATAACAAGCATAATTATCATTATTTCTAAGCAAACAAATTAGATATCCAAAGAGTTGAACTACTAATGATAGCCTAGATGTTACTCACCTAATTACCAAAGGATTTAATTTTGGGTTCCAACTTTCCCACACCAAAAAACTGCCATAGTTCACTCTAATTTTAGGTAATTTTACATGAAACTAAAGCCCATATTATAGGTCAACTATAGGGGTCTCAAACTAATAGAAAATGCATCAAAATGGGAAGGAGATACTCACTTAACAACACCCATAGCCTCAACCTCTGAAAATCCACTATAGGAAATTCCAAAAATTGCATTTCAGTCATCAAGCCCAGAAAATTCTGTTTTCCACCATTATCTCCTTGTAATTTAACATAATAACAGAACCCATTATGATAATCCATCATTAGGGGCATTATCCAGCAAAGTAATATACAAAATGGAAGGGAAATGCTTACCTAATCATCCTTCTAACCTCCAACTCCAAAAATCTTGCAAGGAATCACCCAATACCAAGTTTCAAATTTGAGAAGAAAATGAAAATGCTCAAAACCAGAAATTAATCAGACCAAAATAAAGAGGAGGATGAGAGGGTCAAGTTATATATAACTCACCTTGGGTAAATTATCCTCTAGAAGTCAAAAATAGAGCTTCTATGTTGGTAGAACCCTAGCCTCCCTTAAACCTCCAAATTTCCTCTCTTGAGTTTCAGCAAAATGAGGAAGGGGCTAAAGAGTTAGGGTTTTAATTAGGTTTAATTGGGGTCTAAGATGGGTCATGGGTTGCTCCAAGGTCCAACTCCAAATGGACTTCAGATTTTTGCTTTGTTGAGCCAGCTCTTATGTATTGGACTGCTGAATTTTAATTAAGTTTGGGCTAAGTTTGAAGAACTTAAGGATTTGTGTCTATACAAGGGTTATTAGGCCACTTATAAAAGCTTATACAAGATGGATCTTGGGCCTCTATCACATTGAATTGGATTGGGTCTGCACTTAACTTATTGGGCCTCTATTAGCCTCTTCTCATGATCTCCTACATTAATTTAGGCCTAAATGTAGTTTCTATCCCAATTAATTCTCAACTCATATTATTGATTTATTTCTCAAAATTACCATTCACTTAACTTGCCCAATTATCTCATATTAATTATTCTTAATTAATCTAAATCCATGATTAACACTTGAATTAATTTTGGGGTGTTATATCATGAAGACCATATGAGCTCATACATCATGTTCTCATATTTAATTATATACATACAACTCATTTGCATCACCAAAGTTGGCCCACAACTCGTGGAATTCAAATGGGAGCATCAAATTCACTCTATTATTTTTGGCCAGAATTTCAATTTTTCTGTCACAACTTTGAAAATTCATAACTAAATTCACAAAAATAGAAATCATGTATTCTTGGCCATTCTAGAAAGCTACACATGTCTAATTTATGACAAAAATATGTCTAGGCTATGAAACATAACATAGAAAGCATTTGACACGTGAAAAGGGCCAAAGGTTCGAACAGCTACTGGTACTGATGCAAGTGTCTGTTATAAACTTCAAAAATATCCAGTTAATTCCAAAAAAATCCAATCTATGCAAATGATACCAATTTAGAAATCTATGAATGTTAAATTTATGGTAAAAATAGGCTTAGATCAGAGAAAGCACGTTTAGCTAATGAAATTCAATGAAACAGTGACTTAGGTCATGTTGCACTATTGTTGCTATTCCAGAAATTCAAAAATTTTTATCTCTCAGATTAGACATCCAAATGAGGTTCTTCTAGTTTCTAGAAGTCACTGTAAATTCATAGTTTCTACCTATAAAATTTTGTAGCTATTGGACCACGTTTGCACCTCAGATGACACAATTTCACAACTGACCAAATGAACAGTACTGGTGCAAATCCGAAATTCTGATGCCAACTTTGAAAAATCATAGAAAATTACAAAAACCTCTAAATTACCTGATCTTTTACTTGCCAAAAAGCTCTAGGCAAGATCTAAGAGCATGAAAAATTTCAAGTCTAGAAGAGGTCATTTGGTTAGACTTTGCTATAGCTCAAGATTATGGCAATTTGGTTCCAAGAAAAGGGCAAATTTGGTTCAAATGAGCCATCCATTGTTTCACACATATTTGAGCAACTTAGAAAGCATAAATATAACACAAATAAGTCCCTCATAAGGTCTAAATCTTCATACAACTCAAATTCATCATGCCACTTCCATATACATACATGCATAAGTGGGCTCCCAAGTGCTCAAAATACATAATTACATTCATTAAACTCTATTCTTGATAAATACACTAACTTTACATAGTTTTACACTTGTTCAAAGTGTCATGGCTCAAAAATAACATATACATATATTCTTTGACATTCTAGTACATCAAAACTAGTAAAATGTGCCAAGAGATGGAGATTTAAGCTCCTTGGCCTTCATCCTTTAGATCTTGGACTCCACCTAAATCATATGAGATGAGAGAAAGGAAAGGGTGAGATTCATTGAATCTCAATAGCTCATACACCTATCCAAGCACATTCTCAAGGCATACAACATGTCAAAGGCATAAGTATGCAATCAATTAATTCATGAAGCATTCTACTTTCACATTTTTGTGTCACAAACTCATGTCAAGCATAAGAATGAGCTCTAGGGACTTTTAGTTTGGCCTCACCCTATTTCTAGGACTTTTGGATTACCTCACGCTTGGTTCTTGGGACTTTTGACTTAGGCTCACCCATCCAAGGGACTTTTGGCCTTGTCTCACCCATGCTATGAGACTTTTGGCATCTCCTCACCCACATTAAGGGACTTTTGGCACTACCTCCCCCTTGTGAGCCATTTCCATAATTCAAAGACATTCAAGAAAGCATATTGGCACCAAATTAGCAACATAGCATCAAGTGGCATGTCCTAAACATACAAATATACACACAAGCACTCAATGACACATATGCAACAAGAAAATGCAACAAGAAAAGGTGGAGAGCTACATTGGTGCAAATTCAAGCCTTACTTTGCTTGTTCCTTCCCCTTTTCGGTTCCACAAACACAAGGAGATGGGATTGGATTTTTTTGGCCTATTCACAATAAACAACACTTAATTATACTTTTGGAACAAGTTATAACATCCAACTTACTTAGACTATACTTTGTTCTATTTGTCACAATATGGTTCCATTAATGACCTAATGAAGCAACTACCACAAGAAAAATTCTTAGTTCCATTTCCTTGCCATATTTAGACCTCTTGACCTCATTTAAGGTCCTTGAAGCCATCACACACTCACTTTCACAAACCTAGGTCCATGTTGCTTCATAATGTTATATTATGGAAGCCATTGCCTCATCTCCTAACCTAAGGCTTCTAAATTTTTTCCAAGGGTTTCTCCTATCTTCTTTTATCATATAAAGTCCCAAATCAAGTTTGGAACTATTTTAAACATCCCCTAGCTATCTCTAAGGGTTTTGACCGATTTGTGCCTTCATTAAAGGCCCATGGAGTTTGGGAATTTTCCTTAATGGATGAGGCACTTGGGAGGCTCCCTAAGAGTCTTAGAAACTCAAATAAACACTCACATATGATGGGAAAGTCTTGAATCAACCCAAATTTTAAACTATGTTCAAGCACCCTACACTTTTTCAACTTGAGATTCAATGGATTTTACTTGCTTCCAATGATAGGTTCTTAATCCTTGCACTCTAAAACCTCTAATACCTTCATGAATTAGGTAGAAAACAACCCTTAGGAATTGGGCTCATGGTGGCCAAATTCGTGCAAGAGGAAGGGGGAAGGAGAAACTACCAAAAAATAGAAGTTTTACCTTATTTTCTTGCTTCCTTTGGCTTGTTCTTCCACTTGGTTGGCTTACTCCCTCAAGTTTCGAAATTCCCCTCTCTGCTCTACCCCCAAAATAGCACCAAACTCTCCATTAAAACTATAGAAAGAAAGCTTGAGAGGAGAGGAGCAAGTTTCAAGAAGGAAGAATATGAAATTTCTTAAAGTTTCTTACCTTTTTCTTGAATTTCTTCCTCCAAAATCTTCCTCCTCTTGTGCACCTAAGAAGTTGGAGTTTTCCTCTGAAAATGGGAAGAAGCAAGTCAGTCTTAGGGAGGAGAGAAAGAACGTGGCATATAAAGAAGAAGAAAGAAGCTTCCTTTAACACTTTAATGCCAATTTTGCCCTTCGTCCTTAGCATTTTCGTTTCTCCTTTGTTTTAGCTCCTTTCTGAGGACTGTCTTTTCCATCATAAATTTAGATTCCCAATTTAATAAAATGTCTTTGGAATCACTCAAATTGGAGCTAAAACCTTTCCGAACGAACTGGTCAAAGTTTGGGTCAACCGACGTCAGAAAAAGTACATCAGAGGGGCTTTATCGGTCCTAGGGCTTCCCATGGTTTTTGGGGCCTCTGAGAACCTTGGGTAACTCAAAATTCGCATTGAAAAAGCCCTTCTAGGTGGTTTTCCAAAATTACACTTATTTATGAAAATGTCACTGGCATTTCGACAAATTTTTTGAATTACTCTGGCCCCAGTTTCTGGGCAACTCAAAGCTCAAATCCTCATTTTCTATTATTTAACATTTTATCCAAATTGTATCTGGCTTTGAATCATTCATCTTAGGGGACTTGCTTTTCAAACTAGCCCGTTTCTATGTTTTTACAACATTCTAGGCGTTACATTTGGCCTTATCTCACCCATGCCTTGAAACTTTTAGCATCTCCTCACCCATATCAAAGGACTTTTGGCATCACCTCACACTTATAAGCAAGTTGCACAATCAATGTTATTCAAAACAATACATTAGTACCAATGTAATATCAAGACATCAAGTGGCATGTTCTCAAGTCATAAAAGTACATACAAGCATACAATGACATATATACAACCAATAATGCAAAGAGAATGAGGTGAAGAGCTATCTTGAAACTTATGCAAGCTTTCTTTGTCTTACTCCTTCCCTTTTTTGGTTCCATAAGCACACCTAGGTTGGTTGGGATTCTCTTGGCCTAAACATCATAAAATAACACACAATTGGTTCCAAGACACTACATTTACTCTTAAGAGCATAAGTGGTTCCATAGGTTACATAATAGTTCCATTAGTGGCCTATTGAAACAACTCTCACAATTCAAGTTCTAGACTCCATTCTTTTCTCTTTTCTAGGCCTCTTGACCTCATTTAAGGTTTCTGAAGCCATCACATACTCACTTACACAAGTTTAGATACATATTGCTTCATAAGGCTCCATTATAGAAACCATTGTCTCATCTTCCAATCCATGGCTCCTAAATTTTTCCCAAGGGTTCCTCTAACCTTCTACCACTATATGAAGTCCCAAACCAATGTTGGAACAAACTAAAACACTCCCTAACCTAGCAATCTAGTCTTAACTGAACCATACACCCTAGGAAGAGTTCATAAAGCTTTTGATTTTTACTTGATAGGAGAGTCACTTGGGAGGCTTCTTAGAGGTCTTAGGAGCTCAATTGAAACTTACATATGCAAGGGAATTCAAGAATTAAAATAGATTTTACAAACTCTTTAAGAGTTCTACATTTTGCTAGCTTGAAATCTATTAGTTTTTCTTGCAATTTCTTAGCATATTTTACTTCTCCATGGTCCAAAACCTAAGTTTCTCTCTTATTCTTGGGCAGAAAATCCCTCCCACATATGGTTCTAGTTTGGGGTGAACTATACACAAAGAAAAAGCAAGAAGAAGAAGCAAGTTACTAAGACATCTACCTTGGATTCAAGCTTATTTTCAAGAGCTCTTTTTTTTGGTTAGCTTTTCCTCCAAATTTTGAGCTATCCCCCTTAAATCTAGACTCAAAATAGAACCAAAGATCTCAACAAAACCATAGAAAGAAAGCTTGGGAGGAGATGAACAAAGTTGCAAGAGGAAGAAGTATGAAATTCCTTAAATTTTCTTACCTTTCTTGGCTTTTTCTTCCTCTAAACTCTCCTTCTATTGTGCACCTAAGATGCTACTTCTCTTTTCTATTTTTGGCAGAGGAAGGTTGGTCTAAAGAAGATGGGAGAAAAGGCATGAATTATGTGGAAGCTTCAAGAACATTTCATTTAATAAAATTCTAATTTTGCTCTTTTATTGTGGCATTTTCATTTTGGCTCCATTTTAGCTTATTTTTTAGAACCGTCTTTTCTATCATAAAATTTAGGTTTCCAATTTAATAAAATACCTTTGGAATCACTCAAATTAGAGCTAAAACCTTCCTAAATGAATCTGTCAAAGTTTAGGCTCATTGTCATTGGAAAATGTACACCGAATGGACTTTAACTGTCCTGGGGCTTCCCATAGTTTTCAAAGCCGTTGAGAACTCTAGGTAACTTAAATTTTCTATTTAAAAAGCTCTCCTATAAGTTTTTCCAAAAATTATGTGTAATTATGAAAATGCCATTACATTTCGTCAATTTTCGTTACAATTTTACTTCACCATCCTAGGTCCATTTTTATTGCTGTCTGAGCTTAGGATTATTATTTTTAGGAGCCTAGGGGATTACCCAAATTTTTTTAGGATATTATCTAGCTCATCTTAAGAGTCTTGCTTTTATATAGCTCATTTCTTCATTTTACGAAAATTACCATTCGTTACAAGAAGAAGCTAAAGGATGAGCTTTGGAGGGCATATAGGATAACAACCAAACACAAGTTCAATCATCATGTGAAACATCTACACAAGCTTGACCCTGATGCTGTTACTTGGCTGGAAAAGTATGATCCTAAGTTATGGAGTAAGCATGCATTTTTTACAAAGACCAAGCGTGACATTCTATAGAACAACATTACAAGGACATTCAACTCCTTTATATTGGCTACAAGGGACAAGCCAATAATCACAATGTGTGAAATAATTAGGAGGATGCTAATAAAGAGAACGGTTGCAAAGAAAGATGGCATAGAGAAATCTCAAAGTACATTATATCCATAATCAAAGAAAAGCTTCAAAGAGCAAATAGCGACTCTAAAAGTTACATCTTGCCATACCATAATAGATTGTACAAAATTCTCACACCATGTTACTCATTTAACAACAATTAATCATACACTTTTGGTAGTGAAATTTGTTGTTATTAAAAACCTCAAATAAACCAACCGTGCACAAATAAAGATTTTCATCATTTTATTCTCCAAATTCATGCTAAATAAGTTTGTTGTTATACTTAGAACATCATAAAAAGAAGCCTAAATTTTGTGGGTTGCTTTATATACAAAATTTCATCACTTTAACACATAATAAGGGCCAAACTTTGAAAAATCATAACTTGCACTACATAACTTCGATTTACAAAACTTAGTGGCCACATAAAGTTTATGATGAGAACTATCTGCTATAAAAATTTTAGGTCAAAACAAATTCATTTGGCCCCTCAAAAGCCACAAAAACAAAAACTAACCAAGTGGATAGTGTACATTCTACATAAAATAGCCAAATTCAAAAATTTATAAGATATTTTATAGAGGTCCAAAAATTGTATTCTTTAACTTTTGGAAAGCTCTCAATGTGCTCTAAATTCTTGCCAAATTTCAGCCCAAAAATCATCCATTTGATCTATCAATAGTTCATTGACATATTATGACTCAAAGAATAGAAATTTTGGTTCAAAATGGTTCTAAATGATCCATATTGTGCCATGTCTCCATTTAGGCACATTTTAAATGTTAAATGCATCATATATGGTTGGCTCAATATGTCACAAATACCATACAACTCAAAATGACCTTTCCACTTGCCATTACGTGCATATATTTTGAAGAACTCAAAGGGTCAAATTACAAAATATTACATATTACTATCCACAAATGGTTCTTACATTATGTTCTCATATTTTTAAATATGTTAGAATGACCATACATCACAATATTCAAATACATAACCATAGGTATAAGAATATGCCTAAATATGAACTTCATTTTCAATGTAGCTTTTATCATACTTTTTTATCATCATTCTTACTTCTTTAAGAGCCATTTTGACATGGTTAGTGGGAATAAAGGGAAAAATGAGATTTTAAGAATCCCAATAGCTAATCCAACATTCAAGCATACGTATAAGGTTCATTCAAGTTCAAGGATGCAAGCATATGTGTCATACAACTATATATCATTCCAATTCATGCATTAGGAATTCCATGGCTCCATTAAGAACAATCTCATGCTTTAAGGACTTTTGGTTTAACCTTACCCTCTTTTAAAGACTTTTGACTTAGCCTCACTCACAATTAAGACTTTTGGCCGAGTGTTACCTACATTTAGGAACTTTTAGCTTCACCTCACACATTTCAAGGAACTTTTGGTACAATCTCATCCTCTTAAAAGTCAAACCAATTCCAAATGTAATCAAATACCATGCAATTGCATATAATCATTAAATAATTAATATTACATATAATTTGCATACAATGCATATAAGCAATCCAAGACACTCAAGCAACCAAGCATACATATACAAGAATGAAGAAAAAAACTATCTTGACATAAGGATTTCAATTGATTCCCCCCAATATCTTCTCTTGATTCCATGGCCCTATACCCCTCCTTAGATATGCTCATATTTATTTAGCCTAGAGACATCAGATAGAGCATAAAGCAATCAATGGAGCCATACTTATACTAGCCTTACATATACAATTTAGGATTCTAATTATGCTTATGGCCATACCTAAAGAAGAAACTCTTATCATTTCACTTCTTGGCTCTAAAATCTCATTCAATATAAGCCTTATGACTTTAATAGAACTTATTAGAGCCATCATATGCATAATTTAAAGAGCCTAACAATTCTTTAGGCATAACTAAACCCTAAAAATTCACCTTTTAAAATAAGACTTCTAAATTCATTCTATTAGTTTTATTAGTGTCTATAATTCATATCTAAACCACTTATGACCTTGGAATCAACAAAACAATTTGCTAGGTGCTTGATTCCTTTCATGGCTGAATCATGCTTAAGAAGGAGTTCCATGGAGTTTTTATTCAATTCTCACAGAATTTGGCACATATAGAATATCCTTGCCCTTCTTTTTTTCTTAAGTCTAGACATGATCTTACATGGTATGAAATAGCGTCCTAAGGTTTCAAAACTTTCAAGGTGCAATTAAAACCCTAGGTGGCCTACTTTGCATTTTAAAGTTCTTACTTAATTCCTTTTGCATAGTCTAATTCTCTATATTTTAAAAGCCTTGTAATACCCGGCTCCTCTATAAATGGTCGAAAACTAATCAGTTATAAAAGGAAGTCTATGAAAGAGGAAGATATGAGGCCAAATAAAATTAGGACAAATTTCTAAATAATTCAAAATAAAGATCTAAGGCTTAAGATGCCTAGAAACCAGAGTTAGAATAGCTAAATAAAATCAAACGAAAACTAGGGGCATTTTTGAAATTTTAGAAACTTTTTAGAAAACTTAAAAAAGGAATTTTTAAATGAAAAAATTGAGTTTCTTGGGATTCTCAGTGTAATGTCCAGTTTTGTTAAAACGATGAAAACATATACATTTTCAAAGAGGGTCCTCTGAAATGAATTGGTTAAGGTCTAGAAAATTTAGAATAATAATTTAGACATTAAATAATGAATTTAGGAGGCCAAAGGTACTTGAAACAGAGGCTAAAATGGCCAGATGGAAATTAATGAATAGTTATGAAACGTAATGGTATTTTTGTAATTTTGGGTAAATTTTGGAATTTTCACATAAAGGCTTTTTAAATGAAAATTTTGAGTTTTCGAGGGTTCTTAGAGGCACTAAAAACTATGAGAAGCCTTAGGATAGTTAAAACCCCTCCAATGTACATTTTCCAATGTTGATTAGCCCAAACTTTGACCTTTTTGTTCAGGAATATTTTAGCTCCAATTTGAGTGATTCCAAAGGCATTTTATAAGATTGAGGACCTAAATTTTATAATGAAAAAGATGGTTCTAAAAAAGGAGCTACAACAAGATGGATACGAAAATGCTATGATTGAAGGGAAAAATTAGAATTTTTTGAAACAACTTCTTAAACCTACCTATATATAGGACCATGCCCTACTCTCCCCTTCACTTAACTCATTTTATTTTTGTCCTAAACCAGAGAAAGAACCAAGAGAGTGAGGCACACAAGGGAGAGAAAAAAGGAAGGAGAAAAAGCAAGGAAAATATATGGTTTTTCATGAATTTTCATGCTTTCTCTTTAGCAAACTCCTTCTCTTCCATGTTCCCTTCTTTCTTATGGTTTTGTTAAAGTTTTTGGATCTTTTTTTAGAGTAGAACAGAAGGGAGATTTTCAAATTCAAGGAGAAGAAGCTAAGCAAAATGAAAAACAAGCAAAGGGAACCAAGAAATCCAAGTATTTTTGCCATCTTCAAGCTTGATGTTTCTTGTTCTTCCCCTTGCATATTTCGCCCTATGTAAGACCAGCCAAGAGGGATTGGATTTCTAGCTAAACCAAGGATGAATCTTAGGAAAATGATAGAGGAGAACAAGAATATGCAAAGGAAACAACAAAAGAACTATTAGATTTTAAGATAGAAAAGTTAGGGTTTCAAGTATTCCTTTTAAATTCTGTTTTGATACAAGAATTCCTAGGCTTAAATGAGTGTTTAGATGAGCCCTTGAGATCCCTAAGAAGCTTCCCACATGCATTTTCCATCAAAAAAACAAAGCAAACTCATATAATGCTCTCTTGGTATATGGTTTTGGCCTAGGCTAGAAAGAGAACCAAGAGATAGTTTTAATTTGTTCCAAACTTGTTTTTGAGTCATATATGATGGAAGACAATGAGAAGAAGCCTTGGAAAAATTTTAGAAGCCATGGATAGTGAGATATAGGTATGGGTTCCATATTATGGCTTAAAGAAGCAACACTTAGCTAAGCTCCTTGAATTGATTGTGTGATAACTCTGAGGGGCTTAAAAAGAGTCAAGAATCATAAATGAATAAAAATAGTGGAGCCAAGATGATGTTTTCTTAAGGTTGCTTCATTAAGTACATTATGGAACCATAAAAAAGCCATATGAACTATCAAACTTTTTGAATGAATATGTAGCTTTAAGATTTAGTTCAAGAGTATAATTAGCTTCCATATGATGTATCTAGGCCAAGAGAAACAAGTCCCACCTTCTTTTGTGTGTGTGGCCAAGGAAAAGCAACCAATTCAAGAGAAAAAGTGTGTTGTTGTAATAAAGGTAGCTCTCTCTTCTTTCTCTTATGCATGAGTGGATGTTTATCTTGTCTTTGAATGTGTATATGTATGTGTTAAGCCATGAAAAAGTGTTCTAGCATGAACTCATATGCCATAGTACCATGATATTGTTTTATGCATTCAAATGATACTTCGTGACTTTGCTTTGGTATGCTTGAGTGTGGTGAAGCCAATAACCCATTAGCCATAGT
Source organism: Erythrophleum fordii (assembly GCA_032878935.1). Taxonomy (NCBI): domain Eukaryota; kingdom Viridiplantae; phylum Streptophyta; class Magnoliopsida; order Fabales; family Fabaceae; genus Erythrophleum; species Erythrophleum fordii. The sequence continues at coordinate 1,991,007 of JAVQMF010000031.1, forward strand.
GAGGATGAGCCAAGAACCCTTAAGGATGATTGAGACAAAGCTAAGAGTCTCCCAAGAGTAAGGTCTAATTCAAAGCCTTTAAGAAAAAGGGTGAGGCAAGTCCAAAATCCTTGAAGAGAATGGGTGAGGTTAAATCACTTACTTAGCAAGCCTATATATGTTTTGTATGACTTTTTGAATGCTAGAAATGTTTCATGAATAACTACATACTCCATGATGTTCATGTATGCATTTTTAGATATGGATTTGCCTTCTTTATGTATAATTGAAAGGAAGAAGAGCTATTGGGATTCCTAGAATCTCATTCCTTCCTCTCCACATGTCTAACATGTCTAGGTGGACCAAGTGAGCAAAGGAATGGAAGCCACCAAGCCTAAAGGAAGAAGAGTGACAACAAAGTGTGGAAAGTTGCTATTTTGTAGACATATGAGTGGCATATGATATAATCCCTTATTTTATATGCTACATAACTTCATGAACATATGTAAATATGTAAATATATTATGTATGTATGAGATTTGATGCTATATGTATGTTATAGCATAAATTGGACATTGAATGGCAAGAACTAACATATGTGCTCTTATGTAAATCTAAGGGTGGATGAGTAAGTTCATGAAATCTAGGTTTGTGCACCTTTGAGACATGTTTGGTAGACCATTTTGGTGCTTTCCCATGTGCTCAAGTGGCCATGGGAGCCTTGGAACCAAAATTAACCCTTTTAAGACCATTAAAGAAGCTTAAAAGAGCAATTTTGCAACCCAATGGCAAGATATAACCAAATGAATGAATTTGCTCATGAAACTTGGCATGCATATGGATCTTATCTAGAGTTTTTTAGAAATCTAAAAACCAAATTATTTAGAACTCTATGGAATTAATTATGAGTTTTTAAAGTTGCTATTTTTCTACTAATCTAGTATAAACAGTATTTATATTGTCAATTTCTTATGTTGTATTATTTAAGGGGCATATGGTGTCGATGCTCATGAAATTTTACAAGCCTAAAATAAACATGATAAGCTTTCTATGGCCACTAAGATCACCCCAATTGGACATATGAGCAGGGAGATATGGATTTTTGAAGTTTATGGATAGTACCAGTAGTGACAGTTGACCTTGGTTATTGTTCCATCAATTTCTAGTAGCTATATATCCTTGTTGTGGTCTGAATTTATTTTTACCATATATTATACATATGTAGCTTTCTAGAATGATATAGTGTGCTTGATTTCAATTTTTTAAGAATTAGTTATGATTTTTCAAATTTCATGATAAAAAATTGAAATTTCAATATGAGGCTGCACACATTAATTTCATGTATATACTCCATTAGCTCAAGTTCTTGACCACTTCTTGAGATGGTTATGAGTTGTATTTGTGTATTTAAATATGAGGGTGAGATGGATGACTTCATATGGTCTACAGGACATGGAATGAAAAATTTATACATGACATAACGCGATTTAATTGAATATTTTTCTTACCTTTCTTGAGAATATGCTATACCAAGGAAGGAGAGCCTAGAAATAACATTAGATGAGCTTAGTAATTAAGGTGTTACACTCAGAGGTCTTAAAAGTTATAGGAACCCCTTGAATGGTTCAAACCTCTCCAGTTTATGTTTTAAAGTGTCAGTTGACCCGAACTTTAATTGATTCATTCAGAAAGGTTTTAAATCCAATTTAGGTGAAACTAAAGGTATTTTATGAATTAAAGGACTAAATTTATGATAAAAAAGACAGTTCTAAAAAATGAGTTGAAATGAGACCAAATGATAAAAATCAAGAAGAGGGACCAAATTATAATTTTGAAAAGTTGTATAAATGAGTTCTTAGCCCCTTAAAACACATCCCACTTCTACCCATTCTTCATAACCTACTTTCCTTATGGCACACAAAAAGAAGGGAAGAAGGAGGAAGAAAACCAAGCAAAAGGTAAGAAACTCCATAGTTTTTCATGCTTCTTCCTTCATCAATCTTGTTCTCCTCTTTCTCTTCTCTTTTCCTACGGTTTTAATAATTTATTTGAAGATGATTCATGGATGATTCAGTGAGAAAAGGATATAAATTGAAAGAGAGATAAGAAGTAAGTGAAAGAACTCTTGGAAAAGCTTGAAATCAAGGTAACTTTCATGGACTTTGTTACTTCTTCTTGCTCTTTCTCCAATGTCTATGTTTGGCCAACCTTAGGCCCACTCAATAGGAAATGAATGCAGGCCAAAACAAGGTAAAAGACAAGGGCTTTCAAGCATAAGGAACAAGAATATACAAATAGATTCAAAAGAAAAGCTTTAGAATTCAAGTTATGGAAGCTAGGGTTTTTGTTGCACTTTAGCAAATATGAGACTTTCTAATGGTAATTTAGATTATCTAAGAGTGTGTATGGGTTCTCAAGGCACCTAGCAGGTCTCACATGTGCCAATTCCCTAAGAAAAATCAAGTAAACTCCATGGCTCCAATTCTTTGTTCATGTCTTGACCAAGAATAGATAAAGCACCTAGGGAGAGTTTAATTAAGTCTAAGACTAGAAAGAGACTAAACATGATTAGTAAACATCAAAGGAAGCATTAGAATGAATTTAGGAATCATGGTTTATAAGATGGAGGTGTAGGCTCCATTTTAAGACATAAAGAAGCAACTTGTATTTAGGCTCCTTTGATAGAATTGTTGATGACTCTAATGAGTTCTAATGGAGTCATATGTCCTAGATTGAATGAGAAATCGAGGCTAAGAGCAAAGATTATGGGGTTACTTCATTATACCTTGTATAGATCCATAATTGAACCATTAGCTAGCATATAAGTGTGTAAAACTTATGGGATGTTAAAGTTGGTTCCAATAATGCTTTTGTGCCTTGTTGGATGTATCTAGGCCAAGCAAACCAGGCTCTCCATCATTGAATGAGTGAGGCCGAGAAGAGGAAGGCGTAATCAAGGGAAAAAGTGTTGAGTTCTAGCTTTAAGGTAGCTCTCTAACCATTTTCACATGTATTGCCTAAATGTTTACTTGTCTTTAAGTGCTTGTGTACATGTTTGAATTATGAGAAATGTTTCTAGCTATTGCTTACATATTGTGGTACCATTATGTTTCTTGAAATGTGATTATAAATGTAAAGTAGCTTGAATGGATTTGGTTATGCCAAAAGTCCCTTAGCATGGGTGAAGATGAGCCAAAAGTCTTTAGAAATAGGTAAGACAAAGCCAAAAGTCTCAAGAGTGAGGCTAAGTCAAAAGTTCTTTGAAAGTGGGTAAAGCAAATCCAAAAGTCCCAAGGAAAATAGGTGAAGCTAGACTAATGCCCTTGAGAGCCTATGTTTGCTATATATGAGTTTATGTGATAAGAAAAATGATTTATGTATGTTCATTAGTAGCCTAAGTGCTATGCATGCATTCTTTGACATATATATGCATCCATTATGCATGTTTGAAATGATAAAGAGCTATTGGGATTATTTGAATCTCACTTTTCCCCACCTATGTTTAACTATGCCTAGGTGAAGGTTAAAGAAACAAAAATAGGAGCCAAGGAGCATGATTATCAATACTTTGACAATAGAATAGCGTTTAATGTAATTTGATATTAAAGGTTGTAATTCTATGATGTATATGAGATGTAAATGTATAAGCATGTGTGATAAACACATATTTCTATCTATTTTATTCTCCTAACTTGAGCATTTTATTGTCCAAATATGACTTTAGAGGTTTAATTAGTTGAAATTTTATTTTAGTAGCCATTTCTTCCTCCAAGGAGTTAATTTGCAAAAATTTGGTTTTTAATGCTCAATTTTAGCTTAAACAATTTTGTGGATAATTTTACTCAATAATTTTCATTCTTTTGTGTAGATTTTGTTGGGCAATTGGAGCTTTGAATGCTAAATCGATTTGAAGAAGAGAAAAAGGCTGCCACGTGAACTCCCACTAATGCAGAAACAGAGGAGAACTTGCTTGAGCTGAATGGGCAGAAAAAGAAGGCACGTAGGAGCTGCATGGGAGAAAAGAAAACAACGTGGAAATGAGTTAGAGTCTGGACAGCAGCTGTCATGCAAGTTACACGAGCTGAAACAGAGTAGAAGCAGCTCACAAACTCAAGCAAAACAAAGGAGGAAGCAACGTGGTTGGAACTCGAGCAAGCATGAAGAAGTTGACGTGAATGAGAAGTCCAGGCTATATAGAATGAAGAAAGAGTTCAGGTGGAGTCAATAAGAAGCCAAGGGTTGGAACTACATGTTCTCGTGTGAAGGAAGAGGCCACAGGCAGAAGAAAAGCAAGCACATGGGAGCTGGATTCATAAAAGAAAAGGGAAAGCTCATCTATTCAGCCACTCGTCATTCTTTCAATTCCATCGACAATCCAGAGCCATCCACGAAGCACTTGAATGAAACGCTAAAGAAGCAACCATGTGGAGAACTCACTCGAGTAGAAAACAAGCAAAAGAGAGGAAGAGAAATGAAGGAGCTTGAGAAAACGAGGCCAACATGGAAAAAGAATAACAGAAGCTTGAGCTTGGGTTTACGTTGAAAGAGAAGCTCGAGTTTTATGTGAAAAGAATGTGACTGGGGGACTGAGGCTAGGAGAAACGAAGAGAGGTCGAGACCAGTAGCTGAACATGTTAGAAGCATGCAGAACATATGGGAGGCAGCATCAAAGGGAGCTACAGCGAAGCCACAACGTAGATACATGAAGACGTTGAGCTGCACGAAGGAGGCTGCCACATGCATACACAATCCCTTCGTCCATTTTTCTCCATCCAGCAGCTGCAGAACAGAGCAGAAGAATCACATTTGGTCACACACAAGAGCCACGGGTTGAAGGAGCTGGAAACAAAACACACACCAGCTGAGCACGTGGTTTTACACGAGTTGAGAGGCTCGAATGCAGTTGCACAAGGAGAAACAAACAAGCAAGATTCTGACGTGAAAAAAAAAAAAAAGCTGCAGAATGTGAAAGTTGTGGGTTCTGGTTGGGAAAGATGTTACGATTTTGAAGAAGTAATGAAGGTAGAAAATGACGAGGGACTTGAGAAAATCTGGGCATAAAAGAGTGAAGAAATAATCATGTGGAGCAGTAGCTGAGCAAGCACGAAGCACACGAACAGAAAATGGAGCTCGAAATGCAAAGCCACGAAGAAGCTACAGAAGTTACGTGGAAAAGCATTCATATGGAATAAACTATAATATAAAGTAAAGTGAGACCCACACTCACATGAACAAAGCTGGAGAAAATGCTTCAGGTATTTGCACCAGGTTAGCACGTGAAGAGCACGAAGAAAGAGCTTCAGACAATTGGAATGAGGAGAGCACGTGAAAATTAAGGCAAACCACGTGAGAATGAGGCAAGGGGCAGCACGTGAATAACGCCACATCATCCAGATTCACACATTCATCACATCATTCCATTCCATTTTTCACGACGTCGTCCAGCACCACATTCACCCACACTTCGCCCTTCGCCTTCGTCCACACACAGAACCATTCACCACACTCTCATCCATCCCTCCCATCTCCATCTCTCCACGCCAATATGAAGCTCTAATCCACCTTGAGGCTAGCTAGGAAGAAGCTCTTGGAGAAGCTTGAATCCATGGAGAAGAATGAAAAAAATTCTGACTAAGATTTTCTTATTTTTTCCAACACTTTTTCTCTTTCTTGTATTTGCTTGGTTAAGGAATATTAGATTGAGAATTTGTGTAATTGATTAGTGGCTGGTTAGACACTAATTAGGATGTTGATTGACTGATTATGTAATTGAATTAGTACTGAATTTTCCCAATTTTCTACAATTTTTCAAGTGTGCAATCAAGGTGTTTGATGAAATGCTTGTGAGAATTGATGTGCCTAATTGTCTATTTGTGGATTCCTTGGTGTTTAGTTAGTTAATTAAATATTTTTGGATGATGATTCAGAGGCTAATTAATTAAGTAATCAATCAATTTAGATGTTCATTGATCTTAAAGACAAGAATTAATGAATTGGTGTAGGATTGAGGTCTCAATTCAACATTAACTTGTTAGTCTCTTAAATCTTGAATGGTTATTCAAGATCATTTGCTAATGAACACAATTAGGAACTCATAGGCCAGAATTAATCACAATTGGATTAGGATAACGATAGTTGATACCAAGGGAAAATTCCAAAGATAGTCACAAGACCATCATTAATCCATAATTCATCAAATTAGGTAGCAATTAGAAATTTGTTTCAATTTAGTTTTAGGTTAGTTTAATTCATTCAAAACCCCCCAAATTAGGTAGCTTTTAGGATCCTTTAACACTTAGAGACTCAATTGAACATTGAATTTCATTTCCAAGGGAGATGACCTAGGTTGTGCCACTTGCTATATTTTTATTCAACCTAGTTTTATTTTGAGGGTTGCATGACAAGCCCGTCAATGTGTAAATGTATGTAATGATCATGTATGAATGGAATTTGAAGTTAAATGTATTCTTATGTGAGAATTTGACATCCTAGACCTATGATGTACATGTGTATGTTAGCAACTTAAATGGTGGTTTTGAGATGTATGGTAATTTAGACCATTTAGGATGCTCTCATAAGTTATGTTTATACTTTTGGACATACTCAAGTGGTTGTAGAAAGATGAGAAAGGCATTTGGTGCATGTTAAGCCCATTATAAACTTCAAATTTGACCATTTCTTGAGCTAAACCGAAGTCTGACCAAATTGATGAATTTTAGCATGAAATTTGGCTAGAAAATAGGCCTCATCTAGAGCTTTGCATAGAGCTAAAAAAATACTCAATTTAGAGCTCTAGAGAATTTATTATGATTTTTCAAAGTTAGCAAAATTATGCAAATTTGGTATAGGTACTATTTATATGGTTAGTTTGCTTCTTTGTATCACTAATGGGTCAAATAAAGTCTAATACTCATGAACTTTTAGAAGCATAAACTAGACATCATAAGCTTTCTACAACCACTAAGATTACCTTAGTTGGATCTTTGTAGAGAGAGAACCAAATTTTTAAAGTTTTAGGTCCTAGAGTTATTTGAGAACAAACCCGATGTACTATCCTATTACTTTTTATGGGTTATATGCCTTTGTTTTGGTCTAGAATTATTTTTAGTTAATATTTAACATTTAAAGATTTCTAGAAAGCTATTGTATGTATGATTTCTATTTTTTTAAAATTATTTATGAATTTCCAAATTTCATATAAAAATATATGACAGTAAATGCGAGAGCAAATCTAGTTCTTCTTGAAATTTGGTTCCAAATCTGAGATGAATTGTGATGTTTATGATTTGAATGGATATGTTATGGATAGAAAATGATATGGATGAGCTCATATGGTCCCTAAAGCATGAAATGAATTAATTGAAGTTTCTATTATGCAAATTCCCGCTCTAATATATGCCATTCTCATGATAATGTGTAACAATAAGTCTATGGGATATAGAGTAAAGGTTAGAGAGCTAAGGTATTACAAACTCCCATTACTATCAAGTTTTAGCCAAAAACAAATTCCCTCTAAGATCCCTCTAGGTTGGCTGAATTGAAGAAGGGAGAGAGCTCAAGGAAATTGCAATAATTCTAACTTATATCATACCTTATTTTACTCCTTATTAAATGGAAAATTTTATTCTACAATTGGTTGTTTCAAATTCCCTTCTTCCTTTAAGAGTTTACCCACTAGAAAGTTTTTTTTAAGAAACTTTCTTGGCCTTTCTTTCCCTTTTGTCTCCTTTTTCTTTAAGCAACTTTGAGAGCTACTTTAAAGGTGCTCTAGGTCAATTATAGGGCTGGGATGGCATGGCTGCACATATATAAAAGGAAAAGGGAAGTTTTAAAACAATTACAAAAGTTTTTGTCCCCTCCCGTAATCTCATTTCTCCTATTTGAGCTTATTTAAAACCATTTTTTCTATCATAACATTTAAATCTTCTAGTTTATTAAAAACATGTTTTAAATTTATGGGATTTGGAATAATTTCAAATGATCTAGTCAAAATTTAAGTCAACCGATGATCTAAATTACAAATCGAAAATGTCTTAGCCATTCTAATAATTCCTATAGTTTTCTAAGCCTTTAAAAACTCTAGTGAGTTCAATTTTACCATGTAAAACTCCTTTCTTTAAGTTTTCAAAAATTTGCCCAGAATTACAATTTTGCCACCACAATTTTGATTCATTTTGTTTAATAGTTTTAACTCTGGTTTTGGGCCATTTCTAGTTTCCTGACCACATTTTTAAAAGCTTTATTTAGCATTCTACCCCTTATTAACCTTAATTTGTTTTACTCCAAGGTCCTCTTTCATTAACCATACGATTTTAATTTCAATTCTCATGACTTATACAGCCCTTCTCTAGGCCCATGACCCCATTTAAATAATTTAGTTCACTCTTTATAAACTATTTTAAATTACCAAATCATAGGATATTACATATCAGCTATATGACAAGTGATGGGAGGTTTGAAATGGAAAGCCCATGGATGAGGGAGGTGGTAGATCTTAACATGGTGACATATTCATGTAATGCAGGGGACTTGATTGGCATCCTATGTGGCCATGCTATGGTTGCTATTTACTAGATGAAAGGGGTGCCCAAAGATTGCATTGTTCATTACTTTAATAAAGAATTCTTTATGAGAGCTTATGCTTTAGCCATAGGTGCAATGCCAAGTGAAGAGCATTGGCAATAGTCTATCATGATCCCCTTGCAACCATCAACATTTAATGAGGCATTAGATGGGCACAAAAAGGCCAAGAAGAGAGCTCTAAATGAACTATAAAACCCATCTAAGATTAGTAAGAAGGGGGCCACCGTTAAGTATGGTAATTATGGGACAATGGGTCATAATGCACATGGTTGTAAGGCTTTAAGCAACCTTTATGAAAAAGGTATACAAGAAGAAGCCAAAGAAGATTTCCCTACAAAGGTCTAAACAGACAAAACACATCTTAGCAGTTTTTCTCCTTACTTTTCATCTACAGTTCACTTTTTGCTTACACACCTTAGCAATTTTTTTTTT